>JAOVYW010006191.1:20422-43258 GCA_025775045.1 Hiodon tergisus
TATAAAATTGTAAGAATTGTGAGGGAGCCCACTCCCTTGGATGAAAAGCCAAATGGATCATCTCAGGAATTTCAAATTAAAATGAATGTCCAGCATAATACTTCAGTTATCAAATTGGTCAAAAAATTAGAGAAATCTGATTGGTTTTGATTGGACGAAAATTTGGAGCGATCTGATTGGTTGAAAGAAAAGAGCGATTTGATTGGTTGAAAATTTGGAGCGATCCGATTGGTCGAAAGAATAGAATGATTTGATCGGATGAAGATTTAGGGCGATCTGATTGGTTGAAAGAATAGATCCTGCCTGTGTGTCAGGGTGTGGTGGAATCCCTCCTTTGTGTGTAAATTAACTTTTCTTACCAGACTGTGAATGGCAGTGATAGTTATAGGTTTTTGTGCTTTTTCGGTTAGGTTAAAAAAAAAAAAAAAAAACCTTATAGCCGGTATTGCATCCCCCTTCAGCATGGTTTCAGGCTGTAATGCAATTTAGTGTGAATATACCACTGAATGATTGTATAAAGTGAAAATAAAAATACAATTAATGGGTGGATACTTTCTATACTGTCGTAAAAAAAATAACAAACATCTGATTTTTTATTAGTGGCTATCCGTGCCCCAAATTTTAAGCTTCAACTTATTAAAATGAGGAAATTGTGTTGTTCTGTAAAATGACAATCAAGCATTATTAGATGTAGTCTGCAAAAACTTGCAAAGGCATACATGATTTCTTAGGATTTATTAAGACTGGGCCACTTGAGGCCATTCACTTTTGCTCTTCTTAAACCAATCAACTTTTATCAGAGCTTTTTTTTAGCAGACCAAATCCAGTTTTCCCCTAGTACTTGCTTGGTACATAGTTCTCAAGAAGCTGAATGGTGGAGAATTTATTGCAGCCGTAGTCTGAATGAGGAAAGGGTTCATTTTTCACCCTTTATACTTTTCCATTTGAAAATAAACAATTCAGATTATCATTGAAGTGTACGGGAAAGCGTAGCATGTCTGCCAAACTCTTTATAAGTTTGGCGACTGTTGAACGGCATCTATAATTATTCAGATTTCCGTAAGTTCAGAGAAATACCTTAACCAAGCAAGTTTGGCCAAGCCTGCTGCCTTTCCATTGCTGACAGAACTGTGCCAGGTGTGCTGTGGTGGCTTTATTTACGCAAATGTCTTTTCGAAGGAGACCTCTCCAGGTTCTTTGTGTACCTTAATCGAAATGCAGACCACTTATTTTCATTTAGAGATGAAGTAATCGCCACTAAAGGTCAGTATAGGCGTGGGCCAATAATAGAATCAGTGCTGCTGTCCCCCTGTTGATACTGTTGCTATTCCATTACATTCCTGAGTGACACAGCTTGTAAAGGTGCCACTACAGCATGTCATTCAGTCCTGTCATTCAGATGAGCAGCTTGAATCTGGATATAATCATTTGCCAATGGTTAGACTGTCCACAACAGGCAGTGTATGGGAAGGATGGAATAGGATTTCTCTTAGATCCCTGCTAAGAAGTGACTCAGTTCTGCTACCCATTGGTAGGGACTCAGTAATTAGCCTTAGTGATTGGCTAATCACATTTTTGTGTTATAGTATATGTTCTGTAGTAGTTCATGAACAAAAGTAGTCTGTTAACGATCTTGCTCTCCACCAGAATGTGTGAAGGAGAGAAGAGGAAACAGGTGATTCCCTCAGAACTAGGTAAGTAGTGTGTTTTTAATTATAATTATTTTTTCTCCCCCTAAAAGGGTTGGATTGTGTGGTGATAGGATCAGGCTGTCCTTATTTTATTAGGTCAACATCCTTATCAAAAACACCCTGAGTTTTCAAACACATTTTGCATATTTGTACAGAATAAACCACTTGGTTCAGCTCTAGGCTAAGGAGGATGGTTTGACTTTTTGTTTCAGAGGCTGAGTTCCCCAAACACTTTAACGTAGCTTCCTCGTTTGGTCTTTGCTTCACTTTATTATTTTTGGTATTTTAGGTTATGGCAACAGAGGTGCCCTGGCAAAAATCCCAAGTACATTTCGAAAATCAAAGATAACTCTTTTGTGATCAGCTTGAATTAATAAACTACAAACCTTGTGTATTTTATTTTGAAACAATTTATCAAATGGTTATAACTGACTTTGGGTAGTTAATCCGGTTTGACTGCTGATTTGTACTACCTGTCTTCCAGGTGGCGCTACACTCAGTTTCGAGGTGGAGTTGTTGAGCATCGAAAGAAGATCTGATTTGTAAATTGACTGTCTATACGTCTCATGATCCCATATGGCAGGGGTGGTCGACACCAGTCTTTGCTGGTTCACATTAACAGTTTGAGTTAGGGCATTATTTTGAAGTAGCTTCACATGGTGGTGTTGCCTGTGAATGCATCAATAAATGAAAGCTAACTCGCTGTAGGATTTTGGCCCTCAACAATGTGATTTCCCAGAATTGAGTTATTCAGATACACACAGACACTCCTGTCCTTTTTCGTTATTGTTGCATTTTATTCTTGCTGGTAGCTTTTGAGAAAAGAAGACTATATGGTGAATGCCCCCCATTTTTCTTTGGTTAACGGATGACTATGGCCAGAATTTGCTTCTTTGGTTATTTTTAATTTTTATTTTATAGATAATTCAAAGAAAGATAATTTCAAAGACTTTGCTTTCCCAAAAGAATTCTAATTAAATTTGTCTGTGTACATTTGTCTTGCATTACGATTTATGAAATGAAAGGTTTCATAGATCTTAATCTGCCGTTTTGACATTTTTATTTTGGGCTATTTTGCGAACACAAACATGCACACATAATGTGAAAAGTGTGCAAGTTGTGCTTAATGGTAAAACCTGTTAATTTGGAAATAAACTCCAGTCAAGGAGCTTAAGTGACTCATATGAGAAGGGACGTGTTGTCTTCCCAGCCTTGAATATCAAGTGTGTTAGGACACCCAGAATGACACACAAATAAGGTCAGCTGCTTTTTTAATTCAAGTTGCATAAAAGTAAAAAATAGGAAAATGACAATAATTCCAATCCATCGATTATGAAAGATGTTGGGCAGCACAGTTGGGGTTTTTTTGCATCTGTTTTACATTTAGGAAGGAGGACAAAGAGCAGTAAAATATATTGACTACACTGAAAGAAACCTTTGACTTATATTTGCTCCAAGTAAAGAGGCCTATTTGCTATTGAATATTTCTGCTTATCAAGAAGAAACATACTTCAATCTCCCCTCAACCACATTGTCTTTCTAAAGCTTTCAAGGTTCAGTTTTACTTTTTTTCCTCTATAAGTCTAAACCCTGTAACGATCCATTTAATTTATGTAACAACTCAAACCTAAGGCACTGACCATTTCCTTTTCGGGTCGGAGAATAGAGGAGGAGAGATCGGAGGCAGACTGGGGTTGTGCGAGGGCTTATTGACGATCGTTTTTTAATTTTACATTGCCACTGAAACCTAACAAGACGGCCCCATCCACAGACTCCTGGACGTGGTTCATTACTCAGGTCTGTGTGATGTTCAAGGTTAAATTTAGGTTAGAGGGTCATTAAACTGGGGTGTGAGGGGAACTGAGTAAGTGGTTAGTCCTGCAATGTGGACCAATGTGGATGGAGAGGTTTTAATGCTCTGCAGGACACGGCAGTGCTTCCCTTAGTAAGAATGTTAAACCTACACTGGCTTGCAATGGTTTGTGACTATGATAGAAGTTACAGTTGCAATGTTATAAAAAACACAACGAAGAAGAAAGCAACATTTGTTCTCCTACTTGAAAAAAATGTTTTTCTACTCTTACGTAAAATATTTTTAAAATACCATCAAATTTTTACACCAAAGGTTTACAAGTATATGAAATTGCTTTGTCTTTAAAATAATACAAAAATATATTTTGATTTCATTTGTAAAAATTAAGGGCATACTCAACCAAAATTACTGTCTATCTCCAGGTTTTGCGGCAGGTGTCAAACTACCTAGTATGAATTATGTCGGGCCACCACCCACTTCTAATTATTTTGTATAATTGCAAGCAAACTCATGCAACTCAGATTCCTTCTGACTCCTCGAGCTCTCTGTGTTTCAGTATTATTTAATGACAGTTTAGTGCCCTTCAACTTTTCCATGACAACACATTCAGTTTGCGCAGTATGATTCAAAAATATGCACGCCCTAATGACAATACTCATACACAGAGCATAATGATATGTAAACAAGTGGACTGGTCAGCAAACACCTGAATTCACGAAATATAAAACGAGAGGTGAGAATGTAGCCACCCAGCGAGAAGAGACTTTGGCGGTCATGGGTAAAGATTGCGGTCTCATTTCTTCAGAGGACGGCTGAGTTTCTGCATGCCTCGGATCTTGTCTAGAAGCTCTGACACAAAGTTCTAAAGGAAAACCACGACACACAGGGACTTGTGTGTAAGCTTGTGTGTGTGTTTTGCAGCACACACAAGACATTCAGTGCAGATTTGTGGACAGGTATGCCACTTAAACGATCTAATTCTAGATGATGTAGGGCATCTTGTTTACATTTTATATTTTAGTCATTTAGCAGATGCTCTTATCCAGAGCGAAAGTGATGTAGTTTAGGAGTTAATGTGCAATGGGAAACTCAGCTACCTTTCCCTAATGACGAATACTGTGGGAAGGTATAAAGACTAATGCTAAGAAGGAAATAACACGAAATCAATAAACATTCATAGTATGCATACACATCAAGGGCATCATAATATAAGCATGTTAATGTCAATGACAGTTAATTCCAAACTTTAAAAAGTGTAAAAGTGCCAGTAAATCTATACTTACATTGGTAGGTTTGTAGCAGTCTACCAACAAACCCTGCAAAGCAATGAAAAATTGTGAAATTATAAATTATAAATTATATAATGTATTAATAAATACATTAATTATAAAATGTATTACACAACTGATTTGGTCGAATCAATGTTTTAAAGCATTTATTTTTATTGGCGCTAACAAATGCATATAACTAATTAAAAGGGCTATAATAGGTTTCTCCTACAACCATCAGCTTGTAAATTGAATCTGCATAACAAGGCCAGTATCTGGTACTTGAATTCTGGAGGAGCGGTCCATATCAGTTGGCAAGTCCAGCAGCTCATCCACATCGATCTCCAGCTCTGGGATGCTGTCTTCCTGATGTACACAAAAGTATGGTTGGACATGAGAAAGTATAGCCTTAATACCGGGTTGGCAGAGCCCACACAAGAGTTTCTGCACTGACTGGAGGAGAGGCACATCCCTCCCAACGGCACTGCCAGCCTGCGGGCGCCCCGAAAGCCGACAGGAGGAGCAGGTTCGCAAAGAGCCGAGTGAAGCCCAGTTGATTCCCACCCTGATAATAATGTGCTGCCTCTGTTCTTTTACCCACCGAGCCACTGGGGGGCCTGGATCTTTGTCTCTTTTTAAAATGACTTACACATTAACAATCCACCCTACAATTAAACCAATCATTGCAGGACTCTACTTTGCAATAAATGATCACATTAAAGTAACAGGCTTTAAGACAACCTGGATAGCACTATATGCTAAACAAATGGATAAAACAGAGTAGCACCTACTTTGGGGAAGATGATAATACAGGTTTCAGTGATTGATGTCATTTAAAAAGTGAGGCCCATCTTTTAGCATTCGCTAGAGGTCAAAATCCGATCTGTGTATAGGGGGTGCACCAACAATAAATCTAGCCCTGGGACTAAAGATTCTTCACTGCGGCCCTGATTCAGTTGAAGATGATGGCAACACGGATACCATGGTTATTCAGTCCACAAAGCATTAAAACTATCAAAATAACAAAACTACAGCTTTGGGAAAATCTCTTCAGGACAAATGCTGTTAGATTCTTTTCATAGCCCATACGCATACAATATTACAGAGATGTTTGGAGAATTAACTGATACAAATTAAATGCTGTGAAGTGACCAAGAGGTCAAAGATTAATGTCAGATGTTCTTATTCCAGGTGTTCGACCCTTGATGAAGATACCTGACTTGCTTCTGAACATTTAGATGTGTTCAATGGATAATATGCAAATAGTGTTATTTGGATACATCTGCTAACCAAACGAATATGTACTAGCAGGGAAGCACATTTACCTTTACTTGTTAACACTTGCATCGTTCGCATCCAATGCATCCTTTGAAAAAGCCACGTGCCTTCTATACATTTTTTGATAGTTTCTTTATGTATTATAGGTAGCTATTGAACTAAAAAAACAAAAACAAACAAACTATTAACTAAATAACCTAACCAGTGAGGTTAATTATTGAGAATTGAAATGAAATGAAAAAATATTCTCCATGATAACAAATAAAAATTACAAAATAAGCCCCATTAATAGCTAATCGTCGATTCATCGGGTTTTAGTACCTCACAGTCGTAAAGATCAGTAAGTTGATCGATAATCCACTCCTCCAGGTTCAGCCTCTTTCTCAGTTCTTTCCGGTCGTACTTGATGGTCACCCGCCCTTGCTTTCGTACCGGACTCTCTATCTCTTCTTCACCAGGAGGCGTTTGAAAATACACTCGAGGTTGGAGGTTTGTTTCCGAACTTGTTGCAGACATATTCCTCAATAGCCTTAAAAAAACTTCAGTGTATCTAGTATTTTCTTCGCGTTTATATAAAGTATCAATATAAACCTCTAGTTGTCATGCGAGCTCAGGTGGCATTTTGGATATTTGTGTTGTAAATTATTTCTTCATAAACCGTAACCATATAGATTATATTTGAGAGAAAGTTTTTGATTCCATTGAAATTGTTAATTTCAGGATAACTGGACACAAAACGAGAAGTCCCGGCAGTCGCCTATGATGTATCTGTTAAAATGCCGTCTGTTATTTGTTCTTCCCCTTCTCTTCTTTTCTTTTCCCTTTCCTTCTCCCCTGACCATTTGTCAGTAGATGACTCCCCCTCTTTTCTCCATCTTTTCGGTATCGCTTAGCCAAATTCTTGATGATATAAAATGTAAAGACTAAAAGGTGTAAATAAATTTTCCTGCTTACATATAATCGCATATATACTTGTGTATGTTTAATTGTATAACATTTTAGTTAGAAATTACAATGTCAATTTTTTTTTAAAGAACTGTTCACTCCACAATGAACCTTAATCATAATTTAAAACGCGGAACAAAACACCATCAGAAAAAAGACACAAACTGCCACGGTCACGTATCCGGCTTTTAAGTTTGCATACAAAAGGAGGGATATGAATTATTGAATGCGCTATGTCAGGTACTTCCAGTCTTTTAACCCATTACATTCACTCCAGAATACTCTGACATAAAACAGGGAAGTTTGCTTTTTAACTGTCCTGCCGTTTCACATAGCATATACATGGAGTCATGACCCTATGTTACTTTACTTTCCACCCATTTACTGACACATTAATGAATGTTACGTTAATAAGACATTCGTTCTGATGCTGTTTAGGGGTTTACACATATAACATATTTATCAAAAAGGAGAGAGTAATTGAAATTAAGGCTAAAAATGCCTGTCTAAAAGTGATTATCAGACTGTACCATCACAGGTATACCTATGACAGTTTGTAAGTAAAACAATTGTGTACTATGTATACTATAACTAATTAATTTAACTGTTATGTCATCTGTTGCTGTGTCACTACATATAAAGACATTTTAAATAAATAAGAATAGTTATACTTAACATTTTTATTAGAATAATTATATTAGTATTTGGAGGGTATTCACCACCTATTTGGACACAAGCAGGCCCGTGGGAATACATACCTGGTGTAGCCAGCAGTGTAAAAGAGACAGGCGTCACAAAGGTGACTAGGATTGTAGGATACTAGTAGTACTTCCTCCCCCTTCCCATGTGTGGTGGTGGGAATCAACGAGCCAAACTGCATTAGCATAACTCCAGATTCCAAATTGGGAAGAAAAACATTTTAAAAATTGCAGATCCTAAATTTAAAAAAAAATATTTTTACACAAAATAAATGAGACCAAATATTAAACAATAATTCAAAAACACAGCTCCTGGCCTACTTCTAAAATAGTTATATAATTATTATAATATATAATATATAATTTGGTTTTGCATTCAACTGTATAATAAACAAAAGACAAAAATCTAGATATTTTGAGTAACAGCTTTTACTTTTATTTTCAGAGGGTTTTTTTTTTACACATTATGATAAATCTTTTTTTTCTTGAAGAACTCTATCTAAACCCATGCGTAATCTAGGGACAGTCAACCCAGAAGACGGAGTTATCATTTCATGAGTAATTGCTGGGGGTGTCAGTGCTCTAATGTTGGGCCTGTTTACTGCTACATTGTACAGATGGTAAAGAGGGGATAAAATGTGCCAGGAAAATAGTCCTTGAGAGAACATCTTTGTTTAATCCCATTCGTTTTTTAAAGTTGGTTTTCTTTTCATTTTTTATGTTTGAAAAAGATGTAGAGAGAGTGAGGTAAGGAGATATCATGACAATAGTAAGGAAATCAAGCCAGGGAAAACAGGGATGTTTAGTGATATATAGAAAAGGAATTCACCAGATGAGAATTGGGTCAAGACCTTCCCGTCACCCTGGTCAAGACCACACCTGTGTCATTCGGTCCAGAGCCAAGCTGGGCAGAGATACACAGCCTCTTCCTTTCCTACTCCTCTGCTACTTTTATCAGCCTATGAATAAGTTTGCCTAAAACATACAATACATGTATGCATGTTCCACTCCCACATTTGATTTAGTCCAAAATGTTCAGCAATTCTAAGAAAATGTCTAACAAATGTCTTACAATGATCTTATAGATTTTTCTGTTTGTGTGGCAGTCATTGTAAGACAGTGTGATTAAAACAACAGTTAATTTGGAAAAAAAGGTCAGCAAAACAAAAAAATTCCCTCTGATGCCGGTTTTTTTTGTTTGTTTAAGCTCTTCTGAAATCTGTGTTTGAAGTATTTCTGCAAAATAGCATGGTGTTGTTAAACACAACTGCACAGTACAGACGTGGTGTAAAATGCAGAATTAAAAATCCAGATTTGCTCTGAAAAATGATATTATTGCCGTTTCTGATCTACTAAACCAAGTCATTAGTAATTTATCTGGTGCTCTATATATGAATAATTATATATGAATAATTCCCAGCTGGCTCACAACAACTGATTGACATCTGCATCTGAAATGAGTGAACGATTTGAGGTTTTACAGGTTTTTAAATGTGTTGGTTTATCAATGGATACAGCCTACAGTCTCAACCAGTAGAAAGGACAATCAAATGCTACATTCTAATTTAAACCCTGTCTCTGTTATCTATCTATATTTTCCTTTTCTCTATCACTTGCAACCACAAACACGCCCTCATTTACTCTGCACTGTTCCTCTCTCTCACACAGGCAACTGAAATACACGCAAACGCACACACACACACTAGCTCTCATCATTTACATGTATGAACAGATGTTACAATCTCTTCTGAACCCTTCTTATCTTTTAAGAGTACAATGTCAGACAAAATAGTTGTAAAACATTAAATCCGTGACAAATTAAATAAAAATCAACAAACCCTTCAAATAAAAAGGAAATAATCTCCCTTGTTGACTTTGTGGGTTTAAATCCAGGTCATGTCATTGACATGACAATGACCAGGTGAGCACAGTTGGTTGGGCTGGGTGAAATCATCTCGGCCTCCCATCGTGCCTCTCCTCCAGTCATCACTGAACCTCTTGTGCAGGCCTTTAGCCTGCAGAGCATAAAAACAGACGGGTGGCTCGAAGGCGACTAGAATTGGAGGAGACTAGTCGTACTTCCTCACCCTCTTTGTGTGTTGTGGCAGGATTGTAGCAACAAGCCGAGATTAATTAGCAAAATTGATGCTGATTGGCAAGAAAACAGTAAAAAACAACAACAGTTCATTTAAAATAAGAATGAAAAATAAATTAACAAAAAAATTAACAAAAAAATTAAGCCATTGAAGCTCACGTAGACAGATGTATTAAAAGATATCATATAGTACAAACTAGAATAATTCTTAAATTAGTCCAAATGCAGTCTATCATCATGAAAATATGCACACATTTACCCTCCCTCAGTACTCGGGTCATACATACATATGTATATAAAACATTATTATCAATATTAGCAGAATTGATAGAAGTAGGAGTAAGATTATCATAAATATCATTAATATCATCAACATCTTTCTCCTCTTCTTTTTGTACAGCAAATAAATGGTCCTGGATGAAGGTTTGGGTTGGGTCCAAGTGAACAAGAACCTTTTTAGATCATGTCTGAGCATGTGTATGTGTTTGTGCCTACCATAGTCTTCTGTGTGAGTGTATCAAAATCTCTGTGTCATTATGTGGTCGTTTGTGTTCCTAAGCGTGTACGAGTCATTCTGTAGTTGTTCCCTGGGGGACAGCTTCAGAGTCCCGTGTTTCAGGATGGGAATCTGTGCTGAGCTGGAATGTTCTAGGGGGTGCTGGTGCTCCCCAGGGCCAAATCACTCTTGGCCGGGCCGGGCAGGTTCTGCAGGTTCCTCAGGTTGCGGCTGGCCTCCCCCAAACTTTGCAGCCTCCTCTCTTGTTGTTCCTCCAGTGCCTGCCATAGCTCCGCCCTCTCCCGCTCTTTCTTGAGCTCACTGCAGAGAGAGAGAGAGGGAGGGAGATAGCGAGAGTGAGACACAGACACAGACACACACACACACACACACACACTGTGCCACTGGAAAAAACTCACTTCTGTTTCTCTACTTTGTAAGAGGCTGTGAGATCATCGAAGAGCTTGCTGTTCATCTCCATGAATGTCTTCAGCACGTTGTAAATCAGGGACACAATCGTCCTGGATTTACAGACAGTCAGAGAGTGGAAGGAGAAAGATGTGAATATGAACGGCAAGCAAAATTACAGCAAAGCGGATAGTGGAGAGATCTATAGCCTTGACATTTTGGCTGCATTTGTACATCTCCAGGTACTAAAAGATACACTAGCATTTTATTATTGTCTTTTGTCACAGGAATCATTTAGATCAAATGAAGAAGGATGTGTTCACAGGTTTTGTTAGATGCGTTTGAGAACTTAAAATCCTTTTTAAAAGGATACCGACGATATCTGTCGTTGTCACCCGATATCAAGTTTGGTCGTAAATTCTGTGTTTTAAGGCTACAAGTAGCCTTAGCGAATCAGGTGGGAACTCTGCTGAAACCAGAATCTGAAGCCAGCCGGACTTGGCACGTGTGAGATGAGGCAGTTGACTAACTGGTTCCAGTGTTCTTTGGAGACTCTGTAGAGTGTGCCAAAGACCAGGGGCAGGATGGCCTGGCAGTTCTCCTCAATCAGACTCAGGATGTACTCGTTGTTCCAGAAATACAGAGCTCGCTCAGCAACCTGGGAGAGGGGAAGTGGACAACAGGGGGGAGAGAGAGGGAGAGAGAAATAGAGAGAGAGAGAGAGAGAAAGAGAGAGAGAAGAGATAGAGAAGAGGCAGATATTGATGTAAGTATGGGCAAGTAAGATGATGTGAGGTGTGCAAGAGGGAGAGAGATGGGCGAGGAAAAGAGAGGAATTAAGGGTTTAAAAAATAAGAATTGAGGAAGAAGGTCTGAGACTTTACAAAGAGGAGGGAGAGAAAGAGAGCTGAGGAAACGCAGGGGAGGGGAGGAGGAATAAGAGTCAATTAAACCTCACCTGGAAATGGGGGCTAGAGATGCACAACGCGATCTGTTTGAACAGGGGCTCCTGTACCCGAAGGAACTGGGAGGGCTCGATCACATCAAGGATTTCTTCCATCTCCCCCAAGAACATCACCTAGCGGGGCGAAGAAAGAGCTCCCTATTTGGCTTGGATACACTGAAGTACACACTGGCTTATCTGCAGATGTAACTCGATAAAGCTAAACATATATGAGTAATCATGCATAGATTTACAAACCTAGGTCCAGACAGACTCTTGCTTGTAGACTACAGACGGAATACATTGCTTGTACAGCACATATGTATAAAAACATCAGCATCTACCTGAATTTACCTGGGCATCCTCATTCATGGCTGACTTAAATATAAATATAAATATAAATATAAATATAAATAAATATATACCCACATAAAATCTCCCTGTTACTCCTGGAAGCAGATAGAGGATACATTCTTTAGGATTTCTTTAGATTCAACAGACTAGAGAACACAACTGGAGTGTACATTTACCAGTCCCCTTCCTAAGAAACTCCGGTAATCCCACCTGTCAGCTGTTCTCACCTCTTTTTGAGTGCAGGTCCTCGGCCAGTATTTGAGCAGCCCACGGATTATCTGAGACAGAGTACACAGGAAGAAAACTTTTGATATCCACACTCAATGTCTATGGGCTGTGCTTCCAAATAATTGCATTTTAAAACTTGCTCAGATGAAAATCGACAGCCCATGTGAGGATACGTCTGGGACTTACGTATTCCGTGACGGTGGCATCTTTTTCCATAAACTGCACAACACAGTATGCCAGCTGCAAGGGGAAAGGCGCAGAGAAGCAGTGAACACAACACAAAATAGGTTTATGTTCTTTCATACACCATATATAGACCACCACAAGATCAGGATGTTGGTTTGTACCCTGTACACCTCCTGGGAAGTACAAAAGATAAATCCCAGGACATTGTGCCTAATAAAATCTCCATGCATTGTGTGCCAACATTAGAGCCAAATTCAACATAAATTATTGAAGGATTTTCTTTGGATATAAAGTGCTTCACTTCTTTTCATACCACACTACAGGGAGTCTCTGCATTAAGAGGTTTCAAAAGATTCAAAATAGATTTACTGGGTATGAGATACAGGTAATCATACATTGCCAAAGCCATTGGTACATTAATATGAAAATAAATCGGGTCATAATATTTACACAATAAAATATAGTAAATAGTGAGAGTAAACTTAACTAACTAATTAATTAACCAAAGTAGCGACAGGATACATAGATAGTACAGGACATGTAATAGTAAGAAAAAGAACAACAATAACAGCCATCCTATCCACTGTCTCTCATTTTGAGACAGGATGTTACATGCCAAGCTGTCTACTGTCCTTGGCAGCAATCTAGTTTTCTCATGATCAGGCAGCTGAGTACACTTAGCTACCTCACAGTATAAATTAGGTAATTAGTTGTGCAGCATTTGTGCTAAAGGAAGGTTATTTTCACAGCAACACTGACAGGCCATCAACTTAATGCATTTTTAACACTGCTACGATTTCTCACAAAAAGCTCTTTCTGAGCCAGGCAGAGGGGAATGCTGGGAGGCAGCTTTCTGTTCAGGGCATCAATGGGACCAAAATGGTGAGAGCCAACCAGAAGTTTTCATGACCAAAACTCTATCAAACAACAAACCTATACAGCATGTTTGCATCTGTGTGTGTTTGTGGGAGTGTGTGCTTATGCCATGCCATGTATTACAGTTGACCCTGCACTCCAAATTACTGTTCACAGTTTTTCTACCTCTTGGTATCAGCGGAAAATCAGGGCAGGTAGGTATTATAGGGGAGTTTGAGACAACCTACAACCAGTGCTCAGCCTGCAATAAGCCTATTAAAAAAACATGAAATACATTAAGTATTCACCAGCAGCCTCTCTGAGACTTGCGCATGTGTCAGAATAGTTTGCTTAGAAAAATTAGGGCTCTATCATTGCAGATTCACAAAGTAAGCATATACATACACACAGACATGGATGCGCACATACAAGCACACACAGCACACAAAAATACACGTACACAAGCACCAAATTGGAAACATGTACCTGCCTTAACAGCCACATATGCACACTGACACAGACGCAGCCCCAGACCCTGACACACACAAATGCGAACACAAAAGGCTTTTGTCCCCTGGGGCTGTATGAAGCATCAGGAATGTTACATCACTTGAGATTTGAACAGAATGTATTCTCTGTGTGATGCAGAGATTTCATCCACAAGGTTCAGAAGGAGATATGATGGCAGAGAGAAATTCAGTGATAATGGTTAAACCGAACTTTATATCTTTTTGGAATGCTAAAAAGTAGGATTTTTGGAATCTTACTGGTGTCCTATTCTGACTGCACAAAATCTATTAAACTATTAATTTTGTATAACAGGTAAAAAAAAACTATTTGAAACAAACAAAGGGCATGTATTTTATGGATACAACCTACATTCAAGGTATCCTTATTGAGACCGAATTATGGCTCATAAAGATTAATGCAAAAAATTTTTTCATGGGGTCAAATATTTTGGTAGTTTTTGTAAAAGGGAGAAACAATAAATTAATTATTTGGATTAATATTTGACAATTGGTGTGTGGTGTTTTGGTGTAGAAACAACTCTGGAATAGTTTCGCCTGTTGCCATGCCCTTGACAAAGGTCTCTTGACAAAATTTCTAAATATTCTTTTCTAGATGCTTTTTTACGGGCCTTTGTAAGTAAAAAATTAAATGAAAAATTCACAGACATGTTAATAGCTTTCCTTTTGTTTGCTTTTTTTTTTTTTGCACCGACTACAATTTCTCCCTTCTTAGACTATTTCTGGTATGGTAAGTCGTTTGGCCTTCTCTCTATCAATAAACATTGATTCTCAATTCCCCTATACCATTATACAATATCTTTCTTTTTAATGGCTTCCTCTGAGACCCTTTAGGAAAATTAAAGCATCTACATGCAGAATTTTTGTATACTTCATTGTGTATGTGGTCCTGAGTATCAATGGCCCCTGGTCCAGAGAACCTGTTGACTAGAGATTTGTGGACCTCTGTGACTATTGTCCTATGTGTCTGTGGACCAGACTGTCACTGGCTTTGTGCCATTATTCTGATTGCACCCAAAGCTGTGTTTGTTTGTTTCCAGTTTGGCTTGTTACACAGTCTTCCTCTCTGCCCCTGTCTCTTCTGTCTGTTAACCAGCATCACTGACCTGTGCATGGAAGATGGAGAGAGACCTGGCTGTGTGGAGAGGGATCAGTACCCGCACCAGGAACTGCTTGTGTTCAGACTTAAGGGGCAGGGCAAAACCATTGATAATGCTGTAGGAGAGAGGCAGGACACAAGGAGAAACCACAGATAATGCTGTAGGAGAGAGGCAGGATACAAAGAGAAACCATTGACAACGCTGCAGGAGAGGCCAGACACAAGGAGAAACCAACAGAGAAAAAGGAAACAGACACCTTTTTTTAAGGAAAAGGAAGCACTTTTACCTAGAGCAATTTGCCAGTTTCGAAATCCAGAGTTAGACTAGTGAAAGAGTAGGGTTATATAACATCCAAATCTGTAGTTTATCCTTCTTTGGCTCCTTCTCCCTTTTACATTTCTCAGTATTTAACTGTGACGAAGATCATTTGGGTGGTGCTGTAAATAAACCACTATAGAATATAGTCAGAATATAATCCTCTGCTCAATTCCTCCTTCCTGTGCACTGACTCATACTATTCCCTTTATCCCCATTCTCCTTGTTCGGCTCTGACACTCAACAAACCAAGGACCAAAAACATGCGTCTGTTCTACATTCTTATTCACAGACGGAGTTTCAGGCCAGACAAGGAATTTCCTGGTTGACATGTACACACACAAACAAGGCGTGTAAGAGTGCGCACGCACAATGACCGACACTCGGTAGTCATGTAAGAGTGGTCATCTACCTGCCCAGTATCTCAAGCAGCTCAGCCACGCCATTGAAGTGCTCAGTTTCATAGATGAACCTAGAAGAGAGACAGCAGGAACTTAGAGATGTTTTATACATAAAAACACACACATACACAACATTTTAGTGGAACCAGAATAAACTATAATGAAAACATCCACAAACAAAACTCTATAATGTATGGAGTGGCATTGTTATTCTGTTATATTGTGATATTCTCCTCGACTAGCCATTAAAAACTAGCAAACAATATGTAAACCAGCAAAGAATGATGAAAAGGAAACTTTTTGGTTACTTTTGCTCCTTCATGGTTAAGATACAGGTCCCTTTTTTCTGTTTTGTTGCTTTGTCTAAGCATTTTTTTACCTTTTAATTAGTGATAAAAATGTATCCACTAATTTGAAACAAACATATCTGAATGGAATGCAACAGTTCTGCTCGTGAACAAGTTCTTGAGATGAGACTGCAGAATATCCACAGCCTATTACACAAGTCTAAAGATAATTGGTTTTACAATTCCTAGTTAAGATCGGTACTTATTAAAATGTTTGTATATTGTGTAAAATGTTTCTATACATGGATAGCATAGTGAAATGTGCAGGTCTAGCAACAATGATATAACAATTACATTTTATTAACCAGTCAACTTTATATTATCTTTCATATCACACAGCTAATGTTATAATGTGCCGTATTTAGGAAAAGCAAGCATGTGTGTTTTTTTAATATAATCATAATTCTACTATCTATGTACACATTTACACAATGGGTTTCATTGACTTATCCTAATCAGAACAGTTGTAGTGTATTTGCAGATGTGGCTGTAATTTCATTGGTTAGTTGGACCTGAGTGGCTACAGGGACCCCTCATGGAGAGTTTCTGTAAAAGCAGTTGAAAAAAACCTACTTCACCCAAAACCTTATTCTTGTCTTGGCTAAATAACTATAACAATTGATTATGAAACCCAGAAAACTGGTGGATCATTCCTAATAAAGTATATCAATGGCATTGATTGCGTTGATTAAAAGATGGACGACGTTTTGATGAGTGTAAAAAAAAAAGGAAACGGTGCACAGTAAGCAGAAGTTAAAACAACTGAACACTGAGGAAGACGAATAGCATTGACAGCAACAACAAATGTGGTCAGCAATAATTGGTTCATTGTTTACACAGATAGTTTGAGCCCTTTTCAAGTACAGATGTTTCTTCTTCCTGAGACAATAGTCAGGGTTATGCGACAGCTGTACTTAAAGCCTGCAGGGTGTATTTATTGGTACAAAACAGATGCAGTGCCCTTCCCATGAAAATCAAAAGATAGATTCATATCCGGGCAAGAAAGAAACTCATTTAGGAGTTGTAGAATCCGTTTGAACAAATAGTGTTATATTGTTTTGGGCTCGGGGCGGAAACATTTGGTTTTCTGTGCTCTGGCCTGAAAGTGTGTTGTGTGTTTTCTCCGCACACCTGAGGAAGATGTTGTTGATCTGTTTGCGTATGTAGGCGCGGAGTCCCAGCAGCTTTCCATAGACACGGTGCAGGATGGTCTTCAGGTACTCCCTCTCACGGGGGTCCTCACTGTCAAACAATTCCAGCAACTATACAGAAGAAGGCAAACAGACAGAGACATAAACACAGGCATAGACAGATAGACAGATACATACAGACACTCTGACATGGACATGGATAAATACAGACGTAGGTAAGTAATTTAGTAACCTCAGTCCCCTTAATTTTTTTAAAAAATCCTTTACCTGAAGGACAAACTTCTGGTCCAGATAGCGCTTGGCCATAGAGGGTTGAAAGTCTGGGCTTTCAAGGAACCGCAGGAAGAACTCATACACTAGCTAAGCAGAAAGACACACACACAAATAGATTAGACACTTTATTATGTCTGACACGGATTAAATAAAGGAGCCACGCCACTGGTGGGATTAGCGATTGAAGGACAGGAAAAATAAAATATTAGTAGTTTATAGAAAAAATGTAAAAAGAAGTGCAGACTGGCAGGTGTAAAACTGCAGGTAAGTGGCGAAAACACTCAGGCTGACAGGGGGAATCCATACCTGTAAGTGAGGCCATGAGGCCTCAAGTGTTGGCTCGTCTTCATCTGGATCGAACTCTGGATTCTCGCTGGGTGGCAATGTGCGAAAGATGTTCACAGAGATCTTAAGGGAGAAGAAGATACTTTGAAGTGAACCATGGGACACATCTCACATCCTCATCAAGACCTTCCACTGATCTCCCATCCTGTCCATGACACTTAGACTCCACTGTCTCCAGCCCTGTCCACCACACTCACACTCCACTACCTCCCGGCCTTTCCTTCACACTCACACTCCACAATCTCCTCCTGCTCTTGTTCTTCACACTCATACTCCACTATGTCCCGTCCTGTCCTTCACACTCACACTCTATCTCACCCTGTCTCCTGCTCTTGTTCCAGCACTCTCACCATTCTGATGGCCTCGGGGTAAAGCGGTTCAATGAGAACACCCCGGCTGGTGGCCAAGCTCTCCACCAGCTCGTTGAGGGCTGCCCTCTTGATCTCTTTGCCCTTCAGGTCGGCCACACAGTCCAGGAAGTCAAAGAGGACACAGCACTGCTGCAGCTTCTTACAGAACAGCTCGTGAAGTTCAGCTACTGGAGCATCTGCAGGACAAACAGAGGGCACTCAAGGTTTTACCACTGTACGATATATGGGCCCACAAATGGACACCTGGACAATTACAGTTAGGAGTTCCCACGAAACACTGGCATTCCATGATCATGAATATTTTGGCATAAATTGCTCAACCTTAGTATTCTCATTTAATATATCTAAGTGTTTTGAAACCAATAAAAGGCTTTTTGAACAATGACAAAATGAGATCCAGGGAAAGCAGGCTGGTATGTGATTTGTTCCCCACACCAAATCTCCAGCTGGATTGAGGGGGAGTGGAAGTACGAACAGTCTCCTCCAATCCTGAATTAACCATCTCTTTACTTCACTACAGGCCACACAGCCTACACAAGACCATGTCTGACCCTCTCAACCGCACTGCAAGAAGACAGGAGTTAGCGACGTTAGCAACAATCCTTGATGAACCTTGCCCACAACAGCCCGGGAGGCGCTCTGCCAATTGTGCTCTCAATCAGCTAATGACATTATGGAATTGGATGAACTACAGCTCATTGGGCTCAGAGAGCACTCGGACAAGTGCCTTAACTGACTGAGCCACTTCAGAGGCTCTCTAGCTAGTCAGGAACTCTGAGCTCTTTAGGAACTAAGGTGATTAAAGTAAGAATCAGTATAACAAAAACAAATACAAAATACGGAAATAAATTGGATATTGATATATTTGAGTATGTAATATAAATTTCACGCTGAACAAACCTAACAGGTGCTGCCATTTTGTTAGCTGTGAGTTGGTAAAGTATTTACTAAAAGTGGCAT
This sequence comes from Hiodon tergisus, assembly GCA_025775045.1. Classification (NCBI taxonomy): domain Eukaryota; kingdom Metazoa; phylum Chordata; class Actinopteri; order Hiodontiformes; family Hiodontidae; genus Hiodon; species Hiodon tergisus. The sequence goes on from JAOVYW010006191.1 coordinate 39,471, forward strand.
ACAAACTAATGCCTTCCAGGTTTTCATTAAACTGCTCATGGGAGAGTACGAGTATAACATTTTGTACTTGTGGAGTTCCTAACCTTCTGAGTACGATTGCTGATTACTCATATCTAAACTCAGTTGGCTGTAAATAAAAAGAAACAAAATATTGGCATGGGTGCTTTACGTTTCGGTTTCAGTAAAATTTTTGTTTCTTATCATCTGGACTGTCAGTAATAAACTGTTAGACAACATCGGCAACTCCTCAACTTTAGGCTGCTGTAGAAAAACCACATTACTTTTTCCAAGGAGAAAAAACTCAAAATAGACTATATTTTCATTAATGCACTAATAAAGCAGCCTTATTTTATCAAACTGTTACTATACATTTGCATGAAAACAGAAATCAGTAGCTAATTAAGTAAATCAGGCTGAAGTGCTTGGCAACGGAAGAAAATGTGGATTAAGAAGCAGGGCAGCTGTGGATGAGAGGAACACATATCAGATAGAGAGAAGGAGAGAGAGAGAGAGAAGGAAGAGACTGTATATGGAGGAGATAGGTAGAAAAGATTGAATAAAAGAGTGAGAGGGAAAAGATCATTTTTAGAGGTGATTTGTCAGGTTCTTTATTGTGATCACTGGATTAAACATGCTGCAATATCCTCTACTCGCCACTAGTGCTAAATATAGAAAGTGGAGAAAGAGGGATAGAGAGATGGAATGAGTGAGAGTGATAACACAAGCCACTCTGTCAGATCTCAACCATATCGCTGTGCAAAAGCTGCCCGACACAGCCACAGCCCAGTAAGATGCACAAACTGATTAATATGGACTGCCTCCCAACATTACATAGACAAATATAGAAATATGGCACTAATTAAAAATGTAATGGACACGTCTCAAAGCACATAGCCTATGTTACTGTGAGACTCAAAAAAAATTACAAACACTAAATAAATAAAAACAAAACTTAGGAGTAAATAAACCAAAATAATTTTAGGAAAACGTGGGTACCAGTCATCCCACTCAATAAGCACTCAGGACGTGGTGCGACAGGTGATAACAAGGCGCTGTAGAAAGCAGAATTTTCATATCGGATTGAACACAAACCGATCGTCCACGTGGTACACAGGTGGAGCTGATCATACATATTCTATGTACACGTATATTCTAGCCTCATTTTCTAACTCTTCTTTATAGCAATTGAGTGTTTGGGGGATCCATTGCTAATCAGTACTACACATGATGGGACAAGCACTCAACAGAACGTCTTCATGCAGATTTCTGTCAACATTTAGTGAAGATAACACACCTGATTTAGGTTTGTATTGTAAGAATATGCTTTGGCAACAGAAATTATATTTTTACATGAATTCGAGTGAGGCAGAAGGGGGGTGGATAAATGTTATTTATCCTGAATAATATTCAGCACATTGTAGCCTACATCATGCCAATAACGCATTGAAATGAAGAGAGACAGGGATGACATCATTCCCCCCTTTGCATCTCTCCTTCTCTCCCACCCTGTCATCTTGTTTTCCCTCTGCGTCGCTGTAAACCGGAATTACTATTGCTTTCCTCATTGGGATGTAATTAACCTATACTGTTTTTGGCTCCACCTCAACAACCCGCAAAATGACAAACATTAAAAACACAATAGTGAGTATAAATTTAAATAACACTGTTGCATCTGACTACAGTAAGTTTGGTGTTCCTAAATTGAAAATGATTTCTGATGAGTCACCAGGCGTCTCTTTTATTGCTCTCTCCCCCTCTCCAAATGTGGCATATGAGAAATGACCTGGTTCAGCCTGTTTGTTTAATCTGCAATATATCTCTCCATCATTTACCCTTTCATAACATCTCTTCAGTCGGGTCTTGATTTCCCCCCTGGAACTCTTTCTCACCTTTCCTCCATCAGTATTACTATTTCTATGTACCTTCCTGTCTCTATCATTATATTAGACATTTGGTGATCTTTGACTAAAGTGGAACTGTCATTTAAAGCTAATTTTACCAACTTGGTGTCTTACACCCAGACACAGACAAATGGAGACTTAACATCACATACCTATACACCCAATCCTCAGAAACACCATCACTGCCGAATTTTGAATTAACCTGGCCCCACTGCACACTAGACTGGACGGAATGATGATACCTTCTCATGTGTGCAAGCTTACTTATATTACAGGGTTAGCATTATCTCTATCGTGTCTTTGATGACAATAGGTCTAGGTAGCTGCTTTAGAGGCTATTAGTGTCAGGATTTTTATTTTGGTTCTTATACAATTTTAGCTAATTCGCTATAAATTGTCACCTCATGACATCCGTGATGTAAATTGCATGGATTTTGTGCAATAAAGTCCTATCACATCTACAGTGGTTCAGAGTAAAAAAAGCAGTAGTATTTGTCAGCTCTTTAATAAAACATTAAATAAATAAATTGTCAAAATATATTTACAGCACATCCACAATACTCCGAATGGCTGAGACCGTCAGTTTAATGAAAGCTTTTTCATTGCTATGATGACACTCCATAGGTAGAACTAACTTTAATGTGACTGATGAAAACAAGAGGCCCATTAAAGCAGACTCTGGATTCCAGTTGAGTCAGAACACTGGAACAGTATAAGTGTAAAAAGTGAAAAATGCTACAGATACCCCCCAAGAAACCCCCGTAGAAATGATGGCTACGTTTGAGGAGATATTGGTCCAAAAGAATGATTAAAGCTGATGACTATGCTGGGCTCAGAAAAAAATGTTAAATGTAAATCATTTTGTTGATTCACGGTGCCACTCCAAAATGGCCATGTGGGATTCATAACCATTACAGAGAAAAGGAAATGGCATGACCACACTCTGGCCATCAGCACCTTCCAAGGCACTTCTTCTTCTCTGAAAAAACTCAGGAATATATGTAAATATATGTAAATATATAACTATCATGTATTACTCCTATATAAAAAATATATCTTTTTTATTTTAAAGATATCAAGCTTAGTTCAGACTATGGGGATTTTAGCATTTACAGATCATACTTTACTCATTGGAAAGTTTGTTTTAAGAGGTAATAGCAAAAGGAATATAACTGGATGTTGTTACAAAACACTATACAATACTACAAAAAAGCCCAGGTATGACGAAAACATTAACGTGACTCAAAGTCATTATCCAGGCCATTATCCAAGTTGTGTAGATAAGTTTAAAAAAAAACATTTATCTGCCACAAGCAAGATATCTGAGTGACATAAATTAATATTTGATTTCATTCCACTGGAATACTTCACATATTTGTCAAATTGTTAAATGGATGTTTTAACAAAAAACATTGTACATTGTTTTTAAAGGGTTAGCATATACTCAATGAATATTATTTTTTTTTTTTTTGACTTGAGTGCATGAAATTGCTCTATAAATCTGTTTTATTTAATATGCACTGAATTTGTTGGGAACTAAAATCCCGTGGCCTGGAGATTATTCATACTATTGAATGCAAAGGTCACCTACTACCTAAAAAGTAAAATATTAATAAATAATATATTTAAAACCTGTGGTTGATGATCAAACAAAAAACTAACAGATAAAACTTAAAATCTACTGTGGAACATTGACTAGTATCATTCTAGCCTTGTGTTACCAAATTTACCATATTCTATAAATCTACCAGTGATCCTAAATACATGCATCATTCAATACATACATATACACACACACACACACATATATATACATATATATATATATACACACACACATATATGTATATATATATATACACACACATATATATACACATATATGTG
>JAOVYW010006194.1:0-11702 GCA_025775045.1 Hiodon tergisus
AGAACAATGACACAACACATTATTTACAGTGTATTTCAGCAGCTAAAGTCCGGGAGCCAGGCTTCCCAGCAGCCCCCACGGGGATGGCTCCAGCCTATTGGCAAAGGGGGAGCGCACCTAGCCATTCCCGTTACAGCTGATTCAGATACTGATTCTGATTCTGATTCTGAACTTTGGGTTATTGTGTGTTAACCATGATTCCCTGCAACATTAGTCATCCATCTTTGTCACTGTGTGTGCGGCAGTTGCTTGGAAGAAAAAACTAATTAATATCTGACTCTGCATGCTTTAATACTATTCATGATACACAACATTACACACTCACAGAATTTGGCATATCTGCTCAGATATTTCTGGGGTCTTAGGGAAAGCCCATTAGTAATATTAATGAAACTCCATTAATATTTATATTTCAGGGAAACAAGGTTATGACCACAACCCAACGATTTTGTGAAATCGTTAAAAAGTGTTCATACACATTGATACATTCAAATTCATAAAATAATTTTAATTAAAGTTGATCACCAACAATCAATAATTAGAATTAGAAGTGCCTTTTGGCATTGCAATAATGCCTTGACTGTTTCTGATATAACAGGAACTAAGGAAGTGAATATGTTCTGTAGCAGCTTTAGATACATTTGCAAACCTGGGAGTAGATTTCTACATAAGGTCGTTGTAACAAAAATAGGAATCCTGAAGGGTCTATTTTTGATCCCTTTGGAACTGGATCCACTTTAAAATGGCCACGGTGCATATTTTCCCTTCAACGGTACACACACTTCAGAATGAGAGACAGATCTACTATCTTTAACAGGCCGACAATTGGTGTAATAAAATCTATGTAATGTAAATAATTGGATGAAGTATTGACAGTCATGCCATCATTCTTATAGTGTCCCATAGGCTCTTTTTTAAGTCAAAACCTTTGTTAAAATAAATGCAAACATCCTTGGCGAGTGTTCAAAATTTCCTGTCTCTTTTTTTTCAATTAAAATGCCAACATTCAATTAAATTAAATAGTGTTTAGATTGGTCTATTTGTTGAACTAAGTTCTAGTCTTAACAAAGCATCAGTGAAGACCAATCAAGCCCACTGGCTCTCCTGTTAGTTCAGTAAGTGGCTGGAGGCCCTCCTATGAAGACCATTAGCTCTCCTGTTGGTTCAGTAAGTGACCACAGGCTCTCCAATGAAGACCACTAGCTCATAAATGCTAAAATGTAACATTATCCACATTCTTGTGCAGTAAATAATTGCAAGATCATTATCAAAGAATGACCAGGTAAACAGATGTGGATGTGGTGGAAAGATGGAATGTATGATCCTCCAAACCTAGAAGAAAATTGTGGATTACTTAACTGAATCTGCACAATAATACAAAATACATTAATCATAACAAAGCAAACGTTTACAGGTAAACACTTGTGACAACCACGGAGCGAACTGGCTGCACCACACGCAATGGAGAGAGGAATGCACGCAAAAAATGCTTGGGTTAGCTTAGAATACGCCCTTGGGACTCATTTTCACGTGCAGCTCTCCATACGGCAGCTTATGGCCCTTGGGGCTCTGGTCCCTGGGGTCAGCGTCCTGCTCTGACTGGGCTTCCCGCCCAGGGGTACCACCGCCGTGGCTGGTTGGCTGCTCGCTGGCCTTGCTGGCGTCTCCTTGAGATGGGGAGGGGGCACTGTCTGTGTGGCAATCTCCATTTCTTGGCAAGCCTCCTCGCACTTCCTGTTGGCTTGCTCCAGGCGGTGTGACACGTCCTGCTACATCTGCTGAACGGCATTCCGGGCTGCGCTGTCCTGCTGGACCAGCTTCTCCTTTGTAGCCTACAGCATCTTCGTCAGCTCTTCCACCCTGACCTCCATCTTTCTGATGGTGGTCAGGTGCTGCCTCTCCATCTCTATTCTCCTCATGTTGTCGTTCTCGGAGCAGAACCCAAGGATGAGCTCCTGGTGCCGCTGGTTCTCCTCCTGCTGCAAGTGTTTATACTGGACACACTTCTGAAACATGGAGTCCTGGTCCAACAGCAACCGGTTGGAGGGGCCCCCAGTGGAAAACAGCTCAGACTCCAGCTTGTCCAGCAGGGACTCCTGGGAGAGCGAGTGCTGGATCTCTGATATCAGCTTCCTGCTGCACTCAGTGTCGTACAGGTTTGTGCTCCCAACCAATCTGGGGCTTCCGTTTGAGGTTGCTGCCTCCTGGATCTCTGCCTTCTGTCTGTTTATGATCTCTCGATACTTGGACAGCTTGTCCTCCGTGCGCGGTCTCTCATCCTCCAGACATTTCACCTTGGTTCTCAGGGTGTGTAACTCATCCATCCCCTCTTTGAAGGTTCTCTTGAGGTCCTTGAGCTCTGTAAGCTTTGCATGGTGCATTTCCTGCTGCTCAGTCCTGTCCTGCTTCTGTCTCTCTAGCTCCACCTTCGTCTGACGCAGCTTGACATCCAACTCGTTTGACTTGATGTCCTCCGACTCCTGATAGGTCTTGATCATGTCCTGGCAGTTTTTGCGGATCTGCTCTGCCTCCTCCTTGGCCTGGGTCAGCTTTGACGTTGTGTCCTGCAGTTTGTCCCTCGTATCCTTGTGAGCATCGGTTTCACTTCTCAGCTTGTTTTGGGCCCATTTCACTTTGACGAGGTGAGAGTTGATCTCTTCCTTCATCTTCTCAAGGTCCCGGGCAAGTCGTGAAGCCTCACCCTCCTTGGCCTCGTGCAGCTGCTGCAATTGGCCCTTCTCCTGGGCTAACTGATTTCCTCTCCCAGCCTGTCTCTCCACCTTGCGGCCTTGCCACAGCTTTCTCTCCAGATGCTTCTTGTCCCTCCACAGATCCAACGCCTCCCTTTCCCCACGAACATACTACATCACCATTGCCTCCTTTTCATCTTTCTCCTCCTTCTCCTCGTCCTCTTTTTTCTCTAATTTCTCAGATTTCTCATCTTCGGCCATGAAGATTTCCTTCTCGTGCTCACTTCTGGCAATGGTTGCTGAGAGACCAGAGCCTCGCTGTCCAACCCTCTGGAAGCGCTCCTGCTGCTCCTGCGCGGATCTCGGGGAACTGTCTCTCGTAGTACTCGCAGGTGTGGCTCTCCTTGGCTTTGCCGCAAGTTGTTCTCCATGCGCTGCACCTTGGCAATCTCTCGATCCACACGATCCATGCTCTGGATCAGCTCCCCGGGTGCGTGAGAAATGGGCCTCAGAGACACTCTCAATTCTGGGCCTCATCATCAAGAGCCTCATTTTCAGGCTGGGTGAACATGGTGTGAAACGGTTGCTCATTGCTAAGTCTTCTCTGGGGGGCCTTTCCACCCCTGGGTGGGACTCTGAAAGTGGAGAGGACCGTTGGACCCAGAACCTGTCGAAAATGGGATAGTCGCGCCCAATGAGGAGGGGGACCGGTAACTTGGGTACCAACCTGACCCGCCCTGCGAAGGTCCCTTGGGCGTCTGGATCTCTATGCGGCTGGTGGGATAACTTTTCGTGACGCCGTGGACACAGGCGACCTCAATGGGTGCTCCTAGCCTCCCTTCTGCCATCTCGGGCCGGATCAGGGTCACCACACTGCCAGAGTCTAGGATGCGCAAGTATCCTGCTTTCCTATCCGCACTGGCAGGTTCGGGGCCGCGGGGTGTTCATGGGCCTGGTAGGTCATGAGCAGGTCCCGTGGCTGGCTGACGGAATGTGGACGTCCTCGCCAGGGCACTGTCGGGCCACTGTCCCCTCTGGCCAATGGAAAAACATCTCCAATCTTCTTGCCAGGGGGGTTGGTTGCCACGCCTGGTCCGGGCCTTGTCGTACTCCCAGGCGTGGAAGTGTTGGCCGCGGTTGGCCAGGTTATACCCGTATTGCCCCAGGATGCCTGCCTTCAGCGTGGGGTAGTCTGCTGCCTCGGTACCGCCCAAGTCGTGGCAGCGCCCGGTCAGGAAAGGGGCCAGAAGATGGCCCCAGCGATCCGTTGGCCAGCCCTCTCGTTCTGCTGTGCGCTCGAAACCCTCCAGGTAAGCCTCCACGTCGTCTTCCGCGGTCTGCTTGGTGAGCAGTGTCATCGGGGCGACCGCAGCGGCAGCCCTGGAGTGACGACTGTTCAGGGAAATCAGCAGTTCTTGGACAGCGGCCATCCCCTGAGCTTGCTGTAGTTGGGCTTGGGCTAGGAGGTTGAGTGCGGCTTCCATGATTGGTGCTGGCGTTCGGGAAAAAAGGAATCTCGTCCTCTACACTCAAGGGAATTTGCGGGGTCTCGCTCACCCGTCTCCTGGCTGGAGCTGAAAAACAGAACATACGGTTACTGCTATCGGCACTTGCTACCTTTGTTTGACTTTCGCCTGTAACTTCCCCCGTTCTTTTTCCTCCCCAATCAGCCGATGCGTTTCAGCTGTGCTGGCGATTGATGGGGAGGGAACGTACCGCCCCTCAGTGACCTGCCCCCTAGCTTGAGAGGGGTACGGCTTCTGCTGCATCCGCCGTCCTGGCGCCCCGGGGTTGCCACACACTACTTTTTAGATTTCCTAGTTTTCTTAATTTAATTTAGTTTCTTCCTACGTCTGCAGAAATCTTGTGCTTCTCCCCTCGTCTGCAGAACGCCTATGATTCTCCCCAGATGACCAAGACCCAAGGTGAGATCGCCAGCTTGCGATAAATCTTCTCCAGACCTTTAAGATTGTGCCATTAAAGATATGCATCTATTACTGTGGGGTTTGGTTTCTGAGGGACTACAGGGGTGGGGGCTATCAGCTTTATTTATGACTGTTTGATGGATCCACCTAATATGTTGCTCGTCTCCCGGTGTGAAGAGAAACAGTGCGAATCTCTCTGATCGGCTCAAGGCTCTCTTTCTGCAAAGCCTGGTGGTACTCACCATTTTGCTTGACATTCAACTAGTATTTCAGCAGTGAAGGGATGAGAAAATGTGAGTCAATCCAGCTTTTAGTTTCACCCATTGCATCCTTCTGCTCTTTTAAATGGAACTGAATTTAAGAACCAGAGCACCCAAAGTCTAAGCTGTAAAGTACACATGCAGAGGCAGAGTGATGAAGCTGTGAGTGAGGTACGCATGCAGAGGCAGAGTGATGAAGCTGTGACTGAGGTACACATGCAGAGGCAGAGTGATTAAGAAGAATAAGCCCTGTTGCTGTATCACTCTGAAAGTCACTACAAGGTCGAGCTACCCCTGGAGTGAAGTAACCTGACCCAGTTATGCCTGTCTTTTTAAAGGCACAGGCTCTATGGAAGTTTGAGGAAAGCAGATATTTGTTTATGGAAGGTTGAAGAAAACAGATATTTGTGTATGGAAGGTTGAGGAACGCAGAGCAAGCTATACCTGTACACAATTTTCCCCTGTAAAATGTAGTATTGTTAGATTACACTGTGTGTATTAAAAAGCCTAACCTAATGGATAAAACATAACTTTAAGTTAACTAAATATAGTGTATAATATAATAGCATGAACCAACCTAATCCCAGTTGCTTTCAGATCTTAAGTAGTGATGATGACAACACGTACATAGGGGAAAGTAGTAGAAGTTTTGCTATTTCCCCCTGGGGGATCAAAAATGTTATACTAAAGTACTAATGCTAACCCTGCTACTAAGTTAAAAAGCTGAACTAAGTATTAGTAAACCATCGTACACAAGTTAAAAAGATCATGCTATATGTTATCATATGTAAGATTGGAGTATTGTTGTATTATATCAGATGCATATGGCTTGCCTGTCCCAGGTTTTTATTGCCCTCCTCTGCAGGGAATGCAAGTTGGGATGGCGGTTATTTACGACTCTCACCTTTAAAGCCAATAGATGCTAACAAAGGATCCAGTTACAGACACAGCTCCCTTCAGGAAAGGCTCGGTCCACCAACCTCAGGGTGCTTTTCATTTGCGAAATCATTTGTGCTACTTTACAACATGCTAGAAGGGAGTTTTTAGCCCAGCAAAATAATACATTCTAAGGTAAAAACTGACGTATTCCACAGGTTGGCACCACCTGGAAAAGGTGCATCAGTGCCTTCCCATTGACATGTCTTTGGTTCGCACTGAGGACAGAAGGAACCCAGGTGCAAATGAACTTTGTGTGTGTAGTTACTTTTATATATGCCTTATATATGCCAATCCTGACAGTCTTGGCGCAACTCTGCGCACATCTTCATCTCTGAGTTTCAGTGCCTCTCATGGCTGATGAATTGTCCTCTGCTCCCACCTTCTCAGATACATGTTTGACCTTTACCACAAGTCTGACACACACGCACACACACGTGCACGCACATTATCCCCAATCAGATCTTTAAATTTGTCCTGGGAATAGTTTCAATCTCTCTGTTTCTCAAAGAACCATCCCTTAGACCTTAACTCATTTACATTTAACTGCTAAAAAATATGTGCAAAGTTTGGCTCAGTCAGCTCAGTCATTTGGCAAAGTGTTGTCCAGGCTGGGATGGGTGAAAACTTCTTCTCTCTCCCTACGTGGGGGTGTCATAGCAATGAGCCCAGATGCATTAGCATAATGGGCATTTCCAAACTGGGGAGAAAAATTATTTTTTGGAAAAAGATCAGAAAAATACACATGCAGATATACATAAGAAAAAGTCTGTATTGAAACAACCACACAACCACACGTGAACTAGAAAGTTGTCCTGCAGTATGGGCTGTAGTAAACTACCACTTTGTAACATTGCTGAGCTGCTGGTAAGATGCAGTGAAGAAGAATTGCTTTCAGATCTGTGCAATCAGACTCTGACAGTATGTGAGGGGAGCTTGTGGTTAACTCATTCTGTCCCATAGCATATTGATTCATGGCTAATGTGACAGTGATGCAGTGGTAGGAAACAAGCTAACATAACTGAGTAAGTAAAGGTTGGGTCTGACATTGGTACACACGCTGCACGTGTGTGGAGCTCAACAGGAATTTTTACCATGAATTCCATTTGACGGATGTTAGGGATCAGAGCCGTCATCAGAGGCTTTGACAGGACAGCAGCTATGTGATCATCTTTGGTGGAGAAGGCATTCATACACTATGCTTAGGGGCCTGGCGGTGTTCAGTGTTCGCCAGCGGGGGCCAAGTGGCGTGTAAAAACAAGTCATCATGCCGAATGTGCAGTTACCCATGCTTGTGATGTTTTTACAGAACACTGTCAAATAGTCCATTCCAAGAAATTCCTAATAAATGACAAATACTTCAAATCAGTTCTGTTTTTTCACTCTCTCCTTTGCTCTGAAGCGACTGAGCCTGGAAGCCGTTGTGTGTGAGTGTTTTACAGTTAGTCTACAGAATTTATTTGTCTATGTTGACTGCAGAACCTTTTGCTATGGGGTATATGTGCAGAATTGTAGACCTGGAGTGAATCTGCATTCTGTATTTATTTCCGTTTTAATTTTTTTATGGGTATAAAGAAACCAAGACAATGTTTCATCACCACAGTTTGGGTGGATCCTCTTGTCCTGCCTTGATCCTCCACTACCAGTCCCTGGGGAACTTTTTGAATTCCTGGGGTTCGTCTACACTGGCCATTTTCAGTGGACAGGGAGGATTTATGGCCCCTTCTGCAGCCCGTAGCTACCACTGACCTGCAGCCCGCGAGGTGCAGGAGTTCATCCTTTGGTTTCCTCTGGTCTGTACCTCCTCCTGACCCAGGGCCCTTCAAGGGACTACAGATCAATGCTACAGATCAAGTAACCCAGATAATAAAAATATAGACCAATCACAGGATCCCAGTAGTTCACTGAAACTGCTTCATGTGCCATTCTGTGCGAAAGATAAATTTTACTTGATAGGCAATTGGTGTGAACCATAGCTGAACCTTCCACAGATGGGACTAATAGGAGGTGAGCCGATTCATACTCCTTAGCTCATTTATACTGCTGGGCTGCACTAGTGAAATGTTATGCATTGTGCTTGGGACTTGATCAGACTCTGACAGTAGGTGAGGAGTTGACTACCATTTTAAGAGAACTACCTGCGAATTACCTATGAATTACATGTGAACTAACAGTGAATTATCTGTGAGGCATGGGAGGCAACCACTTTAAAAGTACTCCAGAAAAGAGCAGGGAAAAGGACCCCCCCCCTCCCCCCATCACACAGAATGCCAGAGTCTGGGTCGGGCAGCTCCACCTTCCTAGAGTGTGCGTCCTCCTATTCTCTCCACCCACCCCCCACTCTCTCACACACACCCAGACCCAGGCTGCTACACCTCTCCGTCTCGGGGATCAGTCCACGTGTAGCCAGAGCAGGACTACCTGGACTCTCTCATTCACGGATCCCTGCATTCCACACCTGACAAACCGGGTCCACGCCGTGTTCAAGAGAGCTGTGTACTGTGTAGAGGTGAGTTTCCACTCATTTGCACCAAATGTTCAGGGCTTTGTTTGGTGCCATAGTGCGGCCAGGCTGGATGGAGACCTGCTAGAGTGGTTTAGCATCCTACACACTTTCTGTCACAATGACTTGATTTGACTAAAGAATTAGATTTCTGTCTTGTGATAAGATGATTGTGGGAGGGAAAATGTTTAAAAATATTCTCTGAGTGTGCAGTTACACTCAATTTAGTTTTCAAAGCTGAATGTGCACCCAGCAGCTGAACGAATGCAGTCGACTCTCTCTGTGAAGCACACAGTCTTTCTCCCTGTGAAGCATCCAGTCTTTCTCTCCTCATGAAGCGCAGTCTTTCTCTCTGTGAACTCAGTCTTTTGCTCTGTGAAGCATGCAGACTTTCGCAGGGTTTTCTCTGTGAATGATTTTTCCAGTAGGGAGTGATCTGAACCAAAGGAACAATTTAAAATTGTAACACTAAAACAACTGGAAAAAATGATCTAATGATCTGTTTGAAGCCAAATTCCAAATTGTCATGCAACATTTGCATAAAAAATATTTATAGGCATTCAAATATACGTATTTCTTAGTCTGTAAAAATGTACAATCTGAACTGTAGAAAATGTAACAGAGCAGCCAACATTGTCCATAAACATCTGTAATCTGTCTCATGTAAGAACTTGTCAATGCTTTATGAGTGTAGGGGGCTGTTGCATGGCAATTAGATAACCTTTGACCGCTGCCTAGCCTTGGAGACCACTGGTCTGTTTGTGGATCTGCTGTCACACTCACAGGGATTGCCCCCCAGTCTCAACACTGACCACTGCTAATTGCTGTGATTTGTAAACCTAGTAGATCCAGGTTCCAGCAGATCTAAAATGCTAAGACTGGGGTTGTTTGTGAGTGTTCAAGGGGACACTTCCGATCCCCTGCCTGTGTTCACAACCAGTAATGTTGATGGCATAGCTGCTGACCTCACTTCTTTACACAGCACCCAGGTCACCCCTTGGAGGCCATGAAGGGAGATTGAAGTGAATACATTCTGTGAATACATAAAGTTGAGTTGGTGTTGATGTGTCAAAGCTGCATTGGGACATACTTACCCACGTGGAGTTGAAGGTTGACTACAAATAAACTGATATTGTCAGATGTTTACCTCAGGGTTGGATAAGGAAGCTCAGAAAACAGACACCTTTTGTTTTCATTGATCTGTTTGTATGATTTAGTCTCTTTGACGACCTTATTGCCTTGAATGCAGACACAGACAATACCCTACTGTATTTAGTACGGTGATATAAATTACTGCACAGTGTAGCCTTGGCCCCAGCCTACACCTAGAGTATGAAATATTTGAGAGATTCTGCAAGTTAAACAGACTCAGGAAACCAGTGCTCATGGTGGGGGCTGGAATCTGCTTTTACTGTCTGCGAGCTGAATAAAAACAGACATGGCCAAGCATCAAATTCATGCCACTCTTCTACACGTCAGACACTGAAAGGTGAAGTAATAGTTGGTTGAGGTCAATTTGCCACAGAATTCAGATAAAGTTTCTTTGCAGAGAGATGAGTTAGAGAAATAGTGATTAACCTTGCAATGTCGGGGCATTGTCACTTAAAAAATCTTCATCCTCCATTTTAACCCTTCATGCTGTTGAAATAGGTTGATGGTTAATTCACTACTCTGTGTACACATTTATATAATCATATATATAATGCCTGTGCTGCATTTGACTGTAAACTGCAATGAAACATTCACTGAGCCTTTAAATCAAGTGTGTGTGTGTGTGTGTGGGGGGGGGGGGGGTTAGGGGTGGAGGTGGAGGCTTGAAGCACATGCCACATTTTAAACATAGGAACATGAAGCTGCTTGTCTAAATGAGACAGAGAGAGAGAGAGAGAGAGAGAGAGAGCGAGAGAGAGAGAGAGAGAGAGAGAGAGCGAGAGAGAGAGAGAGAGAGAGAGAGAGAGAGAGAGAGAGAGAGAGAGAGAGCGAGAGAGAGAGAGAGAGAGAGAGAGAGCGAGAGAGAGAGAGAGAGAGCGAGAGAGAGAGAGAGAGAGAAAAGCCTGGAGAAGTGCCAGAACTGAGCGCATTGTGTGACTCGCTCAGGTGAAATAGTGAGAGTCCTTACTGACTGGGAAAGCATTTATAGACATTTTATTGGTGGAACAGCACAGCTCATAGTGAGAGCATTAATTACCACCAGAAGTCCTAATTCTGTAATAGTCAGTGATTGATGTGTAATACCCTCCATTTTACTAGTTGGAAAGCAAAGCACACATAGTCTGAAACCAGGACAGGGAAGTCGGTATCACACATGGCGCCCATCACCACAGGAAGCCATTAGTTACAGTTGTGCAGTGCAATGTTCTGGTTCAGTTCGGCCCAGGCACTGCTCTGTTGGCAGCCCAGGCATAAGTCCTGTGGCCTATGGCCAGGAAACAGGACTTGAGTCTGCATGTCGGGCCAGGCTGCAGACGAAGGTGAGGATGCAGATGAAGGTTGCCAGAGTTTCACCTCAGGGGGAAAGGAAGGCTCTATCCCTGGGACCCAGGTGTCCCGACAGGTTGTTATGACAGTACTCAGCTGCTGTTAGATATTAAATACACTACTCACCTGTTTTCTCAACACTTGTGAGCTCCCTAACATACAGAAACACACATGTATACCCTCAAAATCGAAACTCAACAGCAGAACCCAGATGCCATAAAATCTTTATCTCTAGAACCTTTATCTGGGGTATCAGTTTCAGAATCTGCAGTCGGTTTTACTCTAGCTACAGCAGGTTCATATATATCCCTGTTTAAGTGTCTTATTTTAAGGATACGTTTTACCCAGTCTTCTCGCTGTATAGGACACAACGGCACTACTAGGGAGGAAGCGTTCCATTTAAACTCCATTAATCTGCGTCATCAATTTCAGAATCTCTGTAGAATCTGTGCATTTGAATATGTGGTGGGAATTCACCTCAGTTTGTGCTCGTGCGCGTTCCATTGATCAAACTAACTTTTATTGCTTCTGTATCAAAAATATATATTACTTTTTTTTTTTTTTAAGTTACATCATCCGAAAGAATACAATCTTTATACTTTTTACACTATATGGACAAAAGTATTGGGACACCTACCCAATCCAAAATCCAAAGGCATTCATATCGAGTTGGTCCCCCTCTTTGCAGCTATATCTGTTTCCACTCTTCTGGGAAGGTTTTCTACAAGATTTTGGAGTTTGTCTGTTGGAATTTTTGCCCATTCTTCCAGAAGAGCATTTGTGAGGTCATACACTGATGTTGGACGAGTGGGCCTGGCTCGCAATCTCCGTTATAGTTCATCCCAAAGGTGTTCGATAGGGTTGAGGTCAGGGCTCTGTGCGGGCCAGTCAAGCTCTTCCACACCAAACT
>JAOVYW010006198.1:0-10706 GCA_025775045.1 Hiodon tergisus
ACACACACACACACACACACACACACACACACACACACACACACACACACACACACACACACACACACACACAGGGGTAGAGGAGCATGGGAGTCAGGCTTTAGAGGGAACCCAGTAATGAGGATATCCAGACAGCTTCAACGAGGGGCTCGTGTACACATTCCTACTTTAAAAACATTAACAGGTGGCTCTCGGTTTGACACCGGGTTTGACACATAATGGTGTCTGTTACAAGTGCACTCTCACGTAACGTCTCGGGTGACAGCAGCGATGTTGCTGCAGGATCCTATGGTGGAGGACCTCACAAAGTGGTCTGCATTGTCATTTAACTCGCAGGTGCACCAGGTATGTAAGCACCGACAGTTCACTCTCCCAGTCTCAGGATGTTTAGCCACCTAGCTTTCGGGGACAAAAAGAAACATTTGTATTGTTATTTAGCCGCTCTCATCCAAAGTGACCATTACAAAGTCCTCTGTTGACCAATTTCTGGAACTGGATGTTTATTGAAGAAATACCATCCAGGTATGTTGTTCAAGGGCCCAGTGGGAGTGATTGCCGGCAGCAGGTGTATTGAACAAATCAGTGGCAGTGAATCGGTCTGTTCGTATTTACGCGGTTGGCGCACACATCCCCAGAACCCAATGCAGACATATACAGTGCCCACAAGTAACTAGACCTTAACAATCCCTGAACAATAATAAAGCAGGCTTCACAATACTCAAACTAACATTCAGTAGGATATGCCTTTTGGCCTGACTTTGTTTGCCTCACCGAACCAAACCAGCTGTCAGCAATCACGCAATCAAGCTCCATGTGTGGCACTACACAGGCCAAAAGTACCTGCAGCCATGCCCAGGGATGTACCCGGGATGTAATCAAGACTTTTGGTAAACGCCGCGGTGAAGCGTGGGGCTTGACCACCAACATGGCTTGATTAACGCAGAGTCCCGGGGCACTAACGCACGGTGAGGCGAGCCTGAGTAATATTTATTTACATAAGATTAAACAAAACAAAGCCTCTTTTTTAACAAACAAAAAAAAAACAAATAAAGTCACAACACAAGGTTAACAAGAGCCGCAGACCAAAACCCCCAATATAAACGCTCATGTCTCACCCGGCCTCATGGCATCCTTCCTCTGGAAGCCCTCCACTTCCTTGTTTTTAAATAGAAAGCTCATTGGTTGGGTGACTCTGTCATGGGGGTTGTAGTGCTGGAGACTGGGGTGGCTATTCCTTTCAGCACCCCCTTTGCTGTGCCACATAACCCCCTCCTTATGAGGGAGGCCAGCGGCAATACCCCCTCCACCCTGGATTGGTTAGCCTCACAACCTTTCAATTCCCTAATAGTTTCTGCGGCACCCTCCGGGTGACACTTGATCGAACCCGAAAATTGTTGGGCAAGTCTGCCTCCACACACTCCATCATGTCTCAGATGGGGGGTTTTTCTCTCCCTTTTACCCTGGAAAAAAAACGTCACCCTGTATGCACTTTCCCAAACAAAAAGACCTGTGTGGGCCCAATGCTATATCATCACCGTTTTCATTCCGGTGCGTGCAGCCTATGAGCGCTGTGGTGCACTAATATTAAGCAGAAGGAAGGGGGTAAAGGCAATGACGCAGTTGACCAAGCAGTGCCAAATAAATAGAGAAACGGGAGCAAACCGAAGGATTCTTCTGAAATTGGCTCTGGTCAATTTAATACACTGTGCATGCAAAGCGTAAACGGTTTCGCGGACCAAACCAAACACAACGAGGACCAGATGCAGCGCGGGAAACTTTTTCACATGCACCTCTAAAAAGGGAAACAATTTCAAAAGGGCCTCTGTGCAGGAGCTGAATCTCTGTTGTGAGATCTGCCGCTGCTCCACATTGAAAGAGAGGAACAGAGAGAAGCTATTTGCAGAACATTTACGACGGCCTTTTCTGTGTATATTGGCAATGTTTCTTTAATATTTTATATTATATTGTTAAAAATCAGGAATCACACTGAGCTGAAGAAAACTCCTGTCTTAAAGCTGGAATCCATCAGGCCGGCAAGCGTCATTGCCATAGAAGTTAATAACAAAATAACAATTTTACTATGGTAGTGGTTAATGTGTCAGGACTGAAGCATAAAAGTTGCTGGTTCAAGTCCCATTTTAACTGCTGTATCATTGAGCAAGGTCTTTGGTGAAATACCCAGCTGTATCAGTGTAAATCCACACACTAACCCTGACTAAAGGCACACCTGATAGGGGTGCCACTGTTAACTTGACGGCGGCAGGTTAAATCGCAGAGCAGAGCCTACAAGGAGCCAGTGATGGGAGTGTTCCTAAAACACAAAACGGGGGAGGGGGAAAAAAGCATCTCGTAAAGAGGCACTAAGGAGTGTTGCGGTTTGGTAATTGCGACATGAGGGAGACAGAGGGATCGGAGCAGGGCTGTCCCATCCAACAGGGGGGGTCTGGAGACCGGGTCACAGCAGAAAGTAAACACAGAAACGGCAGAAACAGCAACAGTGAAGACATGGGCGAAAGTTCTGAGGTTCTTTCTTTTCTTTCTAAGAGACCAGCATCTTGCTCCAAAAACCGCAGATACAAATCTACCACAAATAAGACCCAGATTTATTTAATTCATTCTCATCTCGGAGAGGGGGCGATAAAAAAGCCCCCAATCTCCCTCCCACCTCTCATCCATTCATATTCTCCTCATCATTTCTTTTTTGTCCACCCCTTAGAATATACGTCTTTAAATAAATACAGCCGCCTGGATTACATACCAAATCTTATTACGAACGGTATATGCAAAGAAATGTATCCCCTCGTTACAGCAAATAATTTTGGGCTAGTTCTCCCCCATTGGGCTGTGAGGAGTTTTTTCCCCCTCTATTTATCTTACGCGCTGCTGAGAGGTGATGGTGTTGCTCGATTTTGACGCCACGAGATTTTGTCACATGTGCAAGCAAAATCCTACTTCCACTAAATCTTCCATTTTGAAAGCAGTGCAGATTTCCCAGTTCCAACCCAACAACCCTGGTCTTTCTTGGGCATCCAACACTGGGAGTCACACACACATGACATATGACACATTCTGCCTGTTACCCTCCTTGGTGACATTTTGCAGACAGTGGTGGGTTAGCTTAACACATAAGGAGAACCAGACGGGACAAAAATCAGGTGGAGTCCCACTCCAGGGCAGCAGGAGGAGCAGTAGTTTAGGAAGTGGACTTTCTGCTGAATGAACTGCGGGTTCATGTCACAGAGGGGTGGCGTCCAGCAGCTCTCTCTCTCTCCTTCTTGCACATAAACCAAATTGCAAAGGTAAAATATCCCAGGAGGTAAAGTGTAAGTCTCTATGGAGAAGGCTGTTTGGCAAGCAAATTAATAATGTAACTTAACACTCATTGTTCAGCTGTTGGGGACTCCTTAATAATCCATGTAGACATCCACATCACCTAGAGTCAAGTTGCACTCCATGCAGTCATACATGTGTATCGTGTGAAAATACAGGGCAGGTACTATATGGGCAGCTCATTATTTAAAATAGTAAAGTGGTTGTAATGCATACATTCTTTTGTAGAAAAAACAAATACAGTTCTCTGGTATGGGAGGTTACATTGGGCAATCAGCCACAATAAATAAATATGTGCGGCAGTGCAAATGCTGTTCATGTCCCAGGTGTTGCATCAGAGATGGCAATAAATGGCAACCACACGCACACTGAAATCGAGCAAAGCACATAGCAATACAGTACCCAGCTCTTGCTTAGACAGTCCAGACAAAACTACCACGGCAACAGCAGAACGCCAACAGCGTGCCAACTAGGGCTGCCCAGGAAGCACCTTGGATACCACCCAGGCAAGGTATGCTGGGAGGCTCAGTTGCCATGGAGGCAGCTGAATCCAGGCCTAATAAAAGTGATGGTATGGGGTTAGGGGTGGAGCTTGGTTGGGGTGGTTGGGGCAGGACAAACCCTCCATATTAATCCCTGGGGTCAGTTCAGCAAAACATAGGTACATTTGCATACTACAGCATGGAAAACACGGAGAATGATGACTTGATCCATTTTATGACGGTACATACATATTTTAGAACATACTTCCGCTTCTACCTATAATTAGGAGAACACACTTATACTCATGTTACCTTGCACAAGAAGTAAAATATCCATCTAGGCTAATTGTGAGCAATATACTACCAGCTAGAATAGCATTTATATAGTATTTATATAGCATTCGTCCTAGTCTGACTCACTCATCTACTATTGTAAAATACTGTAATGCAAAGAAATGTTAGGAGGGCAAACCCCTTTCAGCAACAAATCACGGCTGGCCAGAAAAGCGGTTTTCCTCGAGGACAGTAAGGCAGTTTCTATAGATAATGGAATGAACTGACCTGGTGGGTCTTGCAGGAAAAGTGTAACGCAGGGGTTAAAACAATGCCTGCTCCCCTTTCACGGGCAGTCCCGTTTAAAGAGCCCTCTTTAAAACCAATATTTTAATAGCCTCATAAAGCCTTACAATTTTTCCATGATAAACATATCCGCCTATTCCTGAGGTCCTCATTATATAAAACGGCTCTGAGGCTTCCTGTTTCATTCTCACATGCTTGAAATGTGTGCGTGCGTGCGTGCGTGCGTGCGTGCGTGCGTGCGTGCGTGAGACATGTTTACAGTAAGGTACACGCAGACGGCACACAGACCCACAGGTCCACCCGCACCACGGTATGAATGTGCTGAGAATTATGGTTGAGATCTTTACGAACTGGGACAATTGCGATTGGTTATGACTGTTGATTTTTGTATCATACGCAAAAGAAGTTGATAAAAATGCAATCGTCTGAAACAGAGATGTCACTTTCTCACAAATAAGAAATGAAAAGAAAAGAAAACCGCAGATGAGATGCAGAAAGGGTGGAGTAATTTACGGCCATGTCAGGAGTCAAATGTCTCTAAGCGCATGCTGTCCAAATTAAAATGCACCAAAGCCACGACGGGTAGCTGGTGGACAATGTGGCTCCAAGCCACACCTCCCCTGGGACATTGGGAAGAGCAACACTTGGTTCAAACTGAAACAAATTAAAAGCATGTACGCACATCACACACGTTCTGTCACACGCACGGTCTCTCAAACACACACACACACACACACACAGGCTCTATCACACACACGCGCACACACACACACACACACACACACACACACACATATACACACATATACACACATATACACACACTCTGTCTCACATACACATACACACACACACACACACACACACACACATCTACATACACACACACACACACACATATACACACACACACACAGGCTCTATCACACACACGCGCACACACATACACACACACACACATACATACACACACACACACACACACACACTCTGTCTCACATACACATACACACATCTACACACACACACACACACACACACACACACACATAATATTGTAAATTTACTACCGCTACCAGCATTATTATCCCTCCCACTAATAACAATATTAATAAGCATCATGCTAGGTAAAATACGCCTTAACTGATTGTTGCAGGTTATCAAGTTTTAACTCTTCTCTTCAACACGAACATGAATCCTTACACAAGAAGCATTTTTTACAAACCCAAAACGTCATCGTGCTCTGACAAAAGCAAACTGAAATCAGCGTATCACTGGGACTGTGCTCCGGCAGACAAAAGCTGGCTGGCTCTGGGCCTGGGCCCAGCTCGCACTGGGGCCACAAGTGTGTTCCACACTTTAACCAAGAAAGAAAACCCTCCCCGTTGCTCGTATATACGTCTGTGCTGCGCATTCTCAGCAAGTCATTTATGGCAAGCAATCCCAAATTGGCAGGTGGCATGAAAGGGAAATTCTCACGTCGTCTCACCCCTCGCCGCGCCTGGCGCACGAGCACATAACTCACACATAACCCACACACAACTCACACATAACGTACACATAACTAACACGCAACCCACCACCCCAGACACACAAACCCCGGCTGTACTCAACTCATTCATGTAACATACCTGCCAGCCTCATCTTTTAGAAGTTGTGCACCACTAAAACGTTTTACGCGTATTTATAGAAAACCAATAGCAACGATTATTATTTTGTTACTGTAAAAAATTAGCATGAAGACTACTTAGTCTTCTCTACACCTCCTCGAGAGTGTGCCTTTCCTTCAGAGTGTGCTCGGTTTCTCTTGGTTTTTAATTGATTCATTTGAAAGTTTGCACCTAAAAACGCGCAAAAGAGTGCATTAGCACCTATTTTACAGCCTGTCTCCCCTGGCTGACGGCGAGCATGGCTAGGCTTCCAGTCAACAGAAGCGAGTGGCCCGGCGGGATCTGAGGGGGGCCCCCAGACGCTCCGGCTGTGACAGGGGCCCGCAGTGCTGCTGGGACCCCACACACTCGTGGGCATGGGGGGTAAATAACACCTCGTCGGAGATGCCCCCCCCCCCCCCCCCTTGTCTCCTCTCCTGTCCATCTTTCCAACCACTCCACTGTCACTCACAAAGCAACCTCCATTAACAAAAGAGGATCCTGGACGAACATCGGAAGATAAAAGACCTTTCTCGTCTCAAAAGAACGGAGCCTTTTCAAACAAACAAAAACGAGGCTTGTTTACTCGACGTAACCCACGGGCCCATCTTTCTGATCATTATTGAGCAATAGCCCCAACCCCCCCCCCCCCCATTCCCAGCCATCAGCCGTCAGCCATTTCTCGCTGCGCTCAATGGCCCAGATTTGAGTCCAAATTGATTTGGGGCATGCTCATTTGCGTCAAAATTGATTCTTTGCTTTTCACTTGCAGTTGTCCCCCACCCAAACGACCATCCTCCTCACACTTTAACCCATCGAACATCAAAAAGATGTCTTGGGAAAAGTCTGCCTTTGTATAAAAAAAACAAAGAAAAAAAACCCGGGCCTTGCATCGCTGTAAGAAGTTCATTTAAATAAGATAAAAAAAGATTTTCTAATTGCCCCTTTCTTCCATCAATTAATTAATTAAAAGGTAACATGATCAAATAAATGCAAATTCTGAAAGTGAATTCCGGAAAAAAAAATTTTAATAACAATTTTATTCTCTATAAAACCATAATGCTTTACATTAATGCTTACTTAAAATGTGTGGCTCGCTGTTCAAAAGCCATTTGATTTTTCAAATAAACATAGAAAAACATACATCGAATGTACATTGTATATTTTATTGAAAGAAATCAAAACAATCTATTTCAGACTATAATGAACGTCTGTACAGCAACAGTACTGTAAAACATGCAAAAAAAAAGTCAAGTTACAATAGCCAGCGTTAGGCAGTTGTGTATATATATATATATATTTATTTTTTTACTTCCTTGAGTTAAAAAGACTTGACCGCAATGGATCCTGAAGAGCCTATGGCAGGAAAATATCCGTCTAAACCCGAGAATAATAATAAAAAAGCGGAGAGAGAAAAAAATAAAAATGATCAGAAGTAGAGAAGTTGGCAAAGATGGCGTGGCGGTTTGAAAAGCTGGCACCTTCCACGCACAGCTTAAACGCCGAGTGCCAAAAACTGCCAACGAACAACACCACACTGACGGTTCTTCTCTTCTCCCTTTTGTCACCGTCTCCATTCTTTCATTTAACACAGTTTTCAGTCTGCTACCACCCATTGTCCTTTATACCTAAATTGGTGACAGCAACTCTAGAACGCAGGCGGGGAAAAGGAGTCATATTTTTACATGTTCAGCTGGTGAAAAGCAGAGGTTTTGAGAATATAGAATGAAGGCAGAGATGGCGTGGTGGATAGGGACCTAGCAGGGAGCTGACCACGTGCCTTGCCCCTGGCCTGGACAGCTGAACACCACCAGTTAAAGGGTTGTGTCACTGTACTGTGTCAGAAAATGGCTCACCCCACCTGCTTGGGTATATGGTTTTTGTGAGAACAGACATCTCAGGCCCGCGCAAAAGGCTTAAAGAAGCCAGGCACAGAGAATGCAATTTACAATCCTTCTTATTCTCCCCATCACTCGTTCCCTCAAACCTCACCCCCGTGCTTATCCTGATACTTAAATTATTTTATTTTTTTTAAGGTTACCAGAAATGCTGAACGGCCTTGAGAACAGAAATCTTCCAGGGCTATTCAAATATATGTTCTTCACAGGAATCACACATATAACTGTGCTTTCACATGTATATAATATATATATATATAAGGTCTTTATAACGCCTAGGTTGACACAGATTTAAACGATAAATAATTCTGCTTATCAGTATAATTTCAAATATACCATAGTACTAAATAAAGGTAAAGGGATTGAAAATGTACATAATATTTGTATTTGTGGCTTTTCAGAAATAGAACCCAAAATGTCTGAAGAGCCCAGGCAAAATAAAGGGGATTTTATCCGATCTGCGGATCCCCAGTGTGACAAGGAGACCAATAGAACAATAAAGAAGATTTAAAAACAGATGGGAGAAATCGCATATGATGATGGAGATCCCACAACTGACCCCACAACTGACAATCTGTAACAGACAGTAATATTATGTCAGTAATGTTTTTTTTGTCCCAGTACAAAGGAGATGCAAAAAAAAAAGGTTTTGGTCCTAGTCTGACACTCTTATTTAATAAAGAACCCCAAAAAGACCCTTTCTCTCAATGTATTACATCATTGAGTACACATAACAGGGCAAACTAGACTGGCACTAAAAAGTTATTCTGACCTGACGTGCTATATTTAACATCAAATCATTATCACTTTCCAACACAGCTTAATTTCTATTCACAGGAATGAAATCTCACTCCCACCACGTCATTCTGCAGTATTTCTCCACCCCCCCCCCCCCCCACCGTCTGCGCCAGGGCCTTTGCAAGCAGCGTTCTGTTCTCGCTCCAGAATTACGCAATCCGCAGAGTAGCTGGGGAAACAAGTCCCCTTTCTGCAACAGCGACATTTGTTTTTCATCTTCTTATTCTTTCTCCGCCAAACCCCTATATAATGCTTTCCCTTCTTTTAGCCGACGCCCCCGACAACTTCGAGCACCCGGCGACGGCGTTCAACCTGTCCTGGAATGGGTCTGGCCGATCACACCGGCTCAAAATCAACCCCTTCTCTTCTGAGCAGAAGGAGAGGACCCCTCTTCCAGCAGGGGCGGGGGGGGGGTCGCCTTGATTGAGTAAAAGCACTTTTCACAGCCATTGCTGGTCTATTCCCTCAGCGCCCATAACCGAGACAGGCTTTGCAATGCTGTTATTTTAACTGCTTTATATTTTTCTTTAATTAAATCCCAATAAAACAGGGCCTTACTTCACTGAGGAGTCACTTGACCTCCTGATATCATTAGAGCCTGTGAAAGCTCAGAAGATGATTCATCGCAGATTATCTCTATGGGAGAAATGACAAACACCAGCAATGCTTCAAGCACCTGGGTCCCAGTCTTTTCCCTCTCCTTCACTCCGCTTTCAAAAACGCAACATTTTTCCCCCTCTCCGTAAATCAACAGAATTAACGTTTTGTTGATTTTGGAGCAGCAGTTATCTCAAGATTTAGTCCTCGCTCTCAAGCTTATTCTCCTTCTGTTATTTTTCTCTGCATTTCATTGTGTACAACAAAAAATAACAATGGGCTTCTTTAAAAAGCTTCAGAATCAGAATATATCAGAATTTTATGAAGACAGACATATGTATATGTATTTATGTCTTGTTTCACGATCTTGGACAAGAACTGAGGCGTCGCATACAAATGGACGTAAACAAGCTGCCATTAGGCCTGATAGCCCCTTTCTGCCTTTATTAATCCAGCAGAAAGGCGAGGCTTGGCAATGGTTTTAACAGAAAAAGAAGGTGGCCTTTCCATCCCCTTTGGCACAAGGAAAGACGAGCAAAAAGGAGACGAGTGAGAGTTTCCCTGAGACAGCTCTGCACCGCCGTCTTAACAAAGAGGTCCTCCTACACAGCGGAGAACGGTTACAACTTGCCTCATTCATTTTCTGTCCTTCTTTAGCTATTGTAAACTATGATCGTGGGGGAGAAGCTACCTCTTAACAAACAACACGGAACGTTCAAAACAAGAAAATACTGGTGGGATGGGCAGCACGCACGCAGACCGGCAAACAAATGAGCAAATGAGACGCAGCACGTTCCAGGGGCAACAGTATCAGGGCACATTAACGCCCCAGTTAGGCTGCATACCTGCCCATATGAAGGACAGGTAGTGCCCTTTAGTGCCATGCACATTACAGCACAGTGCAGCCCAGTGCTGTACATGTCATAGTGTGACTACGGAGGGAGTAGCCCTGCACAAAACTATTGAATGTACAGCACCAAACAACACTGTGATTTAACATGAAAAGAACTAAACGACACTGTTATTTAATGTGAAAAGCACTAAACGACACTGTGATTTAACGTGAAAAGCACTAAACA
Organism: Hiodon tergisus; assembly: GCA_025775045.1. NCBI lineage: Eukaryota > Metazoa > Chordata > Actinopteri > Hiodontiformes > Hiodontidae > Hiodon > Hiodon tergisus. Next base: position 10,413 of record JAOVYW010006198.1, read on the forward strand.
ACACTGTTATTTAATTTGAAAAGCACTAAACAACACTGTGATTTAACGTGAAAAGCACTAAACGACACTGTTATTTAATGGTTACTATATTAAACAACACTGCGCTGTAATGTGTACTGCGCTAAACAACACTGTGATTTAATGTGAAAAGCACTAAACAACACTGTTATTTAATGGTTACTATATTAAACAACACTGCGCTGTAATGTGTACTGCACTAAACAACACTGTGATTTAATGTGAAAAGCACTAAACAACACTGTTATTTAATGGTTACTATATTAAACAACACTG
>JAOVYW010006199.1:17483-31884 GCA_025775045.1 Hiodon tergisus
GAGCTGGTGAAGACTGGTCAGTAGACTGGTCAGTAGACTGCTCTGAAGACTGGCCAGTAGACTGCTCTGAAGACTGGCCAGTAGACTGGTCAGTAGACTGGCCAGTAGACTGGTCTGAAGACTGGTCAGTAGACTGGTCAGCTGCATGATGGACGTGTCAGCTGTTGGAAGTGGCTTTTCCAATATGGTTTCTAATTGCCATGTTGTATGACCTTCACCAGTGTGAGGCATCTGCCACTACAGGAGCTGCATTTGAATCTGTGTGTGACAAACCTGCACAGGCAGGAAGAGGAAACCATGATGACACGTTGGTTAGATACCTCTGCCCTGCCATCTTAAGTACCATCTTGTAATAAGTGTCTCTGAAAATGTCTCAGAAATGACTCTGTTATTAGGAAATCATTGTTTTCTCAGAAGAGGAATGTCTGTGATCTGTGATTATTTTGTTCCCAGAGTGCTGTTAAAATTCAGAGGGAGTCCTTACCCCTGAAAAGGAGCACGTTTGGCGACCTGAGCCCAGAGGTAGCTGAAACTCTGCAGCTGATAGGCGGGGTGGAGATGACACAGGGCGAGATGAGACGAGCCTACAGGACGATGAAGAAGGTGAAGAGCGTTAATCGGGTTCATATTTAAACATAAACCAGCGTGGATGTTCCATGCGCTGCTCTCTCTCTAACACAACCGCCTTTGTCACAGAGCTATTCCTGGGACCCTGGTGTCACACCAAGCTGCACAGTTTGTCACTTTGTCATTGGGGTGGGGATGGCAGGGGGTTCCATCGAGCCAAAGCTAAAGTGTTTTAGCCCATGCAGTCACTTGCGATGAATGCGGCTATTTTAACCCTGTCTCCAGGGCTCAGCGACTTCAAACAGACGGGCTAATCTGGGCCCTTCACTTCATGAGAGCTCCCTTTCATTGCCACTCTCTGGTGTAAAATATCACTGAGCGACATTGTGCTTTTTCTCCTGGATGTGGCCAGACAGACAGATGTAGCAGATGAGGTTTCACTATCAGTAATAAGGACAACGACCCCAATTGTAATGTCATTCTAATGGAAAGTATAAATGATGTGTCTGACCCTGGGTATGTAAGGCATGTAAGAGATATTCGTTAGGTTTCACTCATAACTGTAAGTGCCAAAATAAGAGCAAGAGCGAAACAAAAATACCGGTTCCCTCTTTGTTTGAGATGGACTGAAGTGAAATAACCCTAGTCTCCTCAGCCTACTCGTTTTCAAAAAGAACTGATCACTAATTGATGAGTAGTTATGCTCCAACGAACCCTGTCTTGTGTGTGGCTTGTGGATACAGAAGCAGTGTTTATAGCCATAAAATCGGCAGTAATTTTAAAATAAGCTTGTCTTTTGCTATCTGCTCTGGTGAATGGTTGTATGTAGTTTAGCGTCAGCGTTGAAATGGGCAGCCATTACACACAAAAAAACGACTTAAATCTCGCGTTTTATTAAGCAAATCAACACTTGCGTTGCGTCAAAACATGGGAGAGTTTTGACAGAGAAAGGGAGATTTCAGATCTGGCTCGGTCTGGACTGATGATTAAGTGTGACAGTGAAGGCTGGAGAATTGCGTTCAGATAGAGAGTCTTTCTCATGACTTTGTAATCCGTCCTCATTAATCAAGTGCCGAGGAAATGGAGAGGAAAGACAGCGTTGCGTGGCTGACAGTGATCTTCCTCCCCTGTCTCTTTAGTAATGATTTAGTCTGAGAGAAGCGTTGACAAATGGCGCAGTTCAAAGGAAGCGGCCAACCCGTCTGTACCCTTCAGTGCCATGTTGCCCTGTGTTGGAATCTAATGCAGCCAGGTGTGAAACACTGTGCCACATTTATGATCCTATCATTTCTTATTAAAAACCTCACATGGGTCTCTGGGAACTCCTGAAAACTGAGAGTAACAAGCATGTGTGCTTTACAGGCTGTTTGCCGTGTTGCTTTGTTTTTGCATACAATGTTCTTCAACTTCCACACACTAGAGATCCCACGCCCTGTCCAACTCCTGGCCAGTAACCTTTCCGAATCGCCGCCACCAACAGATAACATAAGAGTGCCAACATGCTCTTCTGCCCTTTATCGTGACAACAGCTGCACTACAGAACCTTCTCGATTTAGAAGTCTGGATGGAACCCAGACTTTCTGAGGAGTGGCTCGGAGCATGCTGGGAAGAGATTCTGAAGCGGTTCACATCCTGAGGCACTGACTGTGGGCAGTGCTGCGCCAGACCAGACCCCAAATAATGTGAACTGCCATGTAACTAAACCAACACAGACTGGGGCTTTGGGCCTCTGTTTATGTGCATTATACCATTCCATTACGTCACCCTTGGCAACAGCGAGAACAGACAAAGAGCACATTCAGAAGACTTTTCCTAACCCCCCCCTTCAGTATTAATGGAAGAGTGTTCCACTTTTGGAAAGGTCTGGTAACATGATGCAATTTGCATTGATTGATTAAGTGAGGAAGTGAGGACTACTCTTCATTTAAGTTGTTGTGTAATTGGCACATTAACCTGCCAGTCTGTTAGTTCCCCGAAATGGGACCAAGGTATATTTTTAAGAACGCTATTAACCAAAGGAGTCTGCACCCCTGTTTTTTTGCTAAAATGTTTTTTTTGACTGGACCCAGCAAAGCAGAGCAGAATGGGTCTGTTAGAGTATCCCAAAGTGGCTCAGTCTCTAAAGGTGCTCACCCAATCACAGACTATGTCTCGGACGCCACTGTTTAGGGTTGTTGATTCTGTAGATGCTAACGCTACAATGTGGGCTAGGTTGAGTTAGATTGAATTTGACTCTGGCTGACCTTATCTTTTAGTGCCTGGAGATACACAGCCTGCTGTATGGACACCAGCACAAGAAGACAAGAGCTTCTCAACAAACTGTGGACATACTGGCCAGGCAAGTCAGTGGCAGCCATGTGGCTGGGTTGCACCCTCATTTAACTATCTAGAGATTTTATCTCAGAATAACATGGAATTATAGTTTGGAAGGAATGCAATTCACAAGGGAGGGTTGTGGACTTCCCATGTTGAGTTTCATGTGTTGAACGAAACCTTTCCTTTATATTGCAGAGCCCCAGAGGTTGCTGGGAGACAACAGAAGACGGGCAGTCTGAAAATAAGACCACCTTTTTGTGCTGTAGTTTCCTCCAAACCTGTTCCATGAGAACAGTCTGCCAATCATTTTACACTGAGCTTTCTGAAAAGCTTGTTTTCACAGTTCCTCCAAAAAAAAGTGGTGGAATGAATCTTCCCTGAATGAACTAAAGGCTGTAATATTGCTGCTGTAGAATTCACAAATGTTGTTATCGAGGAGAAATGACCCTAGGTTACAGTAACGGTACTCTTAAGGGTAAAATGTTGGTACTGTTCAGTGCCAAAACTTCAGCTCTCGTCAATGACACAGAAATGTCCGTGTTTACTACTTTCAACTGTTGGCTTAAAGTTACTATTTTTAGATCTGGTCCGGAAGATCTGCCTGCATCTCCCATATCATCTGCTCGGTTTGGGAATCTGAAACTTGGCTTAGCAAAATGTCAAAAATGGATATAGCTATGGTCGTTAGAGATTTGTCTTTCTTAGGTTTCTTATGTCACAAAGAAGTGGTAACTTAGCATAATGCAATATGGTATTGTCCCACTAGGTAATTATCATCTAAACCTTAAAAGGATATATATATTTAAATAAATAAAATGTATTTTTTAAATGGTGCTTACCTTGCAGCAGTCTTGCAGGAGGCTGTGGGTGTATTCAGCTGCAAATGCAGTCTTCTTGTCTCAATAAGCAGACATAGTTTTTGGAAATGGCTCTAAACGTACACCAGCCTCAACCTTAATTTTACCTGGAATCAATTTTGCAAGTGCCACAAGCAGTCTTTCAAAACAACTTTCCTGGTAGCTTTCTCACTAATAAACAACATTCAACACTGGATCTGTGTTACTCAGCAGGTCTGATCAAGGTTACTTACAGACGCTTAACTCCGATTAGACAACATCTATCAGGGGAGTGAGCTACGCAAAATTAATTACGCCCATTAATAAATCAATTAAAAATTATTTTGTGTGTATACAAACAACGCAGACTTGTGGACAATCCAAAAACTGATTTATTGTTACTGTAGTACTGACCAATGTTAAAATGATTGACAAAGTACAAAGCTGATAAAATGTATTTATTCTTCATAACTATATATGTGGAAAAGACACTACTAAAATAATTACAGTCTATATGTAAGTAAAAGCATATTGTCTACAGAGTGCAAACAAATGTTTGTGTCCAGTTAGAAATATTCCATACGTGCATTAGGGTAAAACAGTTTGGTTAGGTTTTAAAAGTCAGACTTTCACACCAGAACAACTCCTGTTATGTAATGAATGAACTGCATACGAAATAGCCGACATTTTGATTCTTCTGCTAAAAACAGGTCACAGTAATTTAAAAATTAAAGAAGGTGTTCCTCCGACCTAACATATGGGTATGCCTCTAGCCGTTTCTCTGACCTAACATATGGGTATGCCTCTATCAGTTCCTCAGACCTAACATATGGGTATGCCTCTATCAGTTCCTCAGACCTAACATATGGGTATGCCTCTATCAGTTCCTCAGACCTAACATATGGGTATGCCTCTAGCCGTTTCTCCGACCTAACATATGGGTATGCCTCTATCAGTTCCTCAGACCTAACATATGGGTATGCCTCTATCCGTTTCTCCGACCTAACATATGGGTATGCCTCTAGCCGTTTCTCCATCCTACGAGCACATGATGGCTGGATTAGTGCCCTTATCGTTAATAGTATTTAAGGATTAAAAGATCACCGGAAGGATGGGAAAGGAAGTCACGAAGAGGGAAAAAAACGGTTCTAAAAACCGTTAAATTAAAAACGTTTTTTTCTTACACAGCTGTGGAATTAGACTAGACTTCCTTTTATGAAATTTTGATGAACTACAATAATGTATTTATGAAACAAAACTCATACATATCCTTTTCTGGCATTTTACTTCAAATAGTCACATTGAAAAACAATACTAAATATTCGTCAGAAGATTTATGCATTTCAGTTAACTGCCGAACACCAAGTGAAATTGTATTTCTACGAAGTCTTACCAATGACCTAGGTCTTAAGCAATTTCAGCACGGCAACATACAAGACCCTCTTTAGGTGAAGGTGGATTTGAGGTTGTTTCTGTTTTTAACGAAAATGGTTGAAAAGAAAAAAGTGTAACACTAAAATATAAAAACAGAAAATGCCTGTTAGGAAGTCTTTTTCGAATCCTTGCATAGCAGAAAGGTAGTACTTCAAAAATTGAATCTAAATGTATATATGGGTTTTTTAAACTTCTTTCTAATAAAGTGATTGGCTGTCTGAGCCACTATCTTTTTGGCACAGTCAAATATTTTTGGAAAACTGCAGCCAATTTGATTTAATTTTCCTTTGGACTTTCTAGGTAGACAGTAGCAATTCTTTTTTCCTGACGAATCTTTAACTGGGGGTCCACCTTTTGGGTTTGTACAAACTGATCAAATCCCAGGTGCTCTGAAGTGGAGCTCTCCCAGTTTCTCATCTGGTTCTCCTGAGCCTGACCGAGGATAGAGCGTTTACTCTGGTTTTCACTTTCAGCCTCTGTCTCCGCATATCTGCAGAAGTCATCCACTTCGCTTTCCTGCGCTAGCGAGCAGAAACCTTGCGGCTCTTGAGAAATTACACTTGCTGATGCTGATGTCACCTCATTGACATCCATTTTGAAAGTGAATAGTTTCTCAGAGGGACCTAGCTTAATATGTTTCTGCGTTTTGTTGACTTGATTAGCTGGGTCCTCTACATCTAGTCCCTCTTTTTCCTTGCGGTCAGCCGTGAATGTCTCCGCTTCCACATCCTGATCAGTGGAAACCTGCTCTGTGCTTTCTTCATCTGCTCCTGCTCCACTCAGTATAGCTCCTGCTCGGCTACCAGTGGTTGGCTGAAGGCCTGGATCGGCAGATTTCTGTGCTTCCTTATGCTTCTCCTCAGATACATCATCAACACCCTGTTTCTCCAGCAATCCAGAATCTTCCAAACCTTTTAACACGTTTATCTCGGCTACAATGGTGACCGTTCCATTGTCCGAGGCCTGCTGCACTTTCCTTACGTCAACAGAAAGATTTTCGGAACCACCTTGATTGTTTCTAGTGAAAAGAGCCAATTCCTCTTTCAGAGGCCCTGTCAACGCCCCTTGGAGATGTCCTAAAGCTCCTCCCAGTTGCTCGTTTGTGTCTACTGAATCCTCTCTCAGAAACTCAAGCATTGATTCCTGCACTGTGGGGGAGACTTGGATCTCCTCCTCTATAATGCACTCTGGGAAATTGTCTCTAGTGAATGCAAATTCACTCTTCATATAATCATTTTTCAGTGCAGCTCTGTAGCTGCCAACCTCTTTGAATCTTTGGTTGATTGGTGACTCCTCTTGGTAATACCTTTCATCTGACAAGTCATGTACTGCTCCATAATGTCCATAAGATGAGAAACCCCCTTCCTCAGGATCTGAAAGATCATCATCTGGAGTGGACACAAAATACTCTTGGTCCTGTGAGATGTATGGCGCGTCCGGATCTCCAGAATATTCCTGAATCTGCTCAGATTCATCTCTGCGCTCTCCGGTTGTCGTTGAATTCCTCAATGCTTCAGTGGTATCGTCTACGAATCTTGTGGTCGCTGCCTCCTCGCTGTTCAGCTCTTCGATCTGGAAGAACATCGTAGAAGGCAGGCAGAATGTTGGATTAACGTTGGCCTCACTTTCCTCGTCACCGTGAGCATCTATGTGTTCTTCAATGATCTCCACATCGACTGACTTTTTTCCAAGGCTGTCATCCCCCGACAGCCCAAGGCTGAGCAAGTTTTCGATCATGCTCGCTGTAGGGGTTCCCCTGATTTCTTGTAAATCTACTTTTTTGACCCCCCTGCTGAGGAGTTCTTCTAAAACTAAGTCCTCTGAAATATCCAGATTCTCCTCCACTTTAGACTGTAAGATTATCTGGGTCTTGGTTGTTCCATCTTCCTGCTCTGTTTTCTCCACATGGTATGTGATCTTTGAGTCAGGAGATGAGCTGAGATTGGCATCTAAACCAGAAGGTTTCATTATTTTCTCTATGATCTCTTCCAGTGATACCGATTCCAATACCTTCTCTTCACTGGTAAATGCCTTTGTTTCTGCGCACGTCTCTTTATAATCCATTTCAGCTTCAGCCTGCGACTGATTTGAAACTTGACGTTCAAGCGGATACCCAACAGAACGGTCTAGTGCCACCCCTGGGGTATTTTCACGCCTCTCTGTAATGCCCCAGCTCTCTTCCCCGTCTGGAGTTCTCTCTTGCTTCACAACAACCTTGTTCTTGTCGGTTTCCTCTTTGAGCGATATTTTATCGACATTGGTGCGTACACGTGTCTCTTTGTCTTCACTCTCAGCATTTATTAACTTGCTCATTGCTGGAGGTGAAAGCCCTCTCACTGACTTCTTATCTGAGGCGGGTGAAGGGCCAAGGCTAGATCTTATTGGGAGTTCTGGTTGCTTATGGAGGATTGAATTGTTGGCTGAACGTTGTGAATTTTCTGTAGCTACACTACTCTCTTCCACTGTTGTCTTCTGGATGTCTGCATGATATTTATCGGTGCGCGTATGTAGAGGGGTGGTGGCAGCCTGTGATGCCCCAGCGAATGAGGGCATGTCTCTACGGAATGAAGAACTTTGCTTATTCCCATCTGAAACAGTAATAGGGATAATCCTTGTAGTGCCATGGCTTTTAAATGGACTTGATCCAAATGATGCTTTTATACTTGACGCTGGTTCCGTATGACGCATATTAAAGCCTGTTCTTATTGGGAACTGGTCTCTTCCATCTTTCCTGGTCGTGAACGACTCTTTCACAGTATACGGCAGTGTAGGCACCTTAATATCTGAGGAAAGAACAGTGAGATCAGAACAACATGTTGTTTAAAGCCCCTAAATTGGTTCAAAAAATCTAATAAAAAGAAGAAGCACTTTACCAATAATTCTTGATGGTTCACTTGCTCGGTTTGTCGACATGTATCCATCATTTCTCTCTCCTTCGAGAAGTAACCTGGAAAGAATACATACAGTTCAGAAAGAAAAGCCACTGCCCCGTTCTGTGGAAGTTTTAATGACATAACTACTCTTAAGGTCATAACTTAGGAAATACTGATTACCTACAGTAACTACACAAGTTTAGTACCCTATGTCAAGGTCAGCTTCTAAAGGGAAACTTTGAATGGCCTCGCCTTTGCCAAGTCAGACCAAAACTTTAACGCAGAGAAATGATACCAGCTAAATATTTTCCGCTGGTCATTAGCTCAAGGAGAAAAGGGCAAGGAAAAGTAACGTGAACTTCACATTTCTGCCTACCGCACGAAAACCCCCCGTGATAGCCATCAAGCGGATTAAGCACGGCAACTTTTTCTTACCTTGCCAGCGCCAAGAGTGGGACAGTGGAGGACATGACACCGTAGGGAAACTCACACTGCTCTTGTGAAACTACAACCACCACCTTGGTCCTGAGTACACCCAGCAGACAATGCTAAAAATAACAGCAGCAATGTCCCGCCTGCACTAAGCTGTCTTCTCTGAATCAGAATGTTAGCATGTGACGCAGCACAATACCAGCAGACAAGCGTTCACAACGCACAGACAAGGCACCCAAACGTGCAGCAGTGAACTGATGATGAGATGCGCTGTAAACATTTATCCAGAAGAGAATAGCATGCACAGTATTAAATCTAGGTTGAGGTCCAGGTCCTAATGATGACTGAACCGCATGTTTAAAACACACTATATTATTATACTTTGGTATAAGCTGTTTTTTAAGAGACAATTCTCCATTATTGTAACCTATAAGATGGTGTATAATGAGGTTTTTTTTATCCTAAATTAATCTTTTTTACAATTTTTTGTTGAACTTATAATATTGTAGGTTTTACTTCACAGACAGTTTTTTATATGAAAGGTAATATAAGTATTAAGAAAAATATAAACACGTTGAATCTATTTTAAGTAACAACATAATCCAGTAGAAGGCAATATACTTAAGACAGCGTTCATATACCCTGACCTTAAACAATGAAACATGCTTGAATGTTTAACTCAAAGTCTTTTTAACATATATAAAGTGCAAACCGGCACTCGAATATATTAACATAGAATGTGGAGTTAAGGATTAAAAACAGTCATAGACCATAACTTGTACTTCTGTGGTCTGATGGCACTGTATAAAGCCCAGTGGAATACTGAAGGTGCCAAATGGGACGGCAACAGTTACTGTGTTGCTACAGTCATGCGTGAAATCACAAAAAATAGGTTCCAAGAACCACACAGCATTTCCGTTGGGGCTCTGTTACGTTGTGCTGGTTTTAACGTCCTAGAGCCAAAACAATGGGCACATTAGTGGGGGACACGCACACTTAACACACAGACAGAAAAAAAGACCATGAGTCAATGCGTTACACACTCAGTGTTATAGATAAGGTAAGATAGGAGGAGTAAAATCCCAGTGTAGTTGGTTCTGTGAAATGCCAGGCTTGTCATCAAGGTTCACTGGGTACACTACCTGTAAGTGGCCACCTCTAGACTCAAACCCATCTTGACCTCCATGAGGTTCTGGTGATCCTGGAGCTGTTCGATGACGGCTTTGGCCAAGATCATGCGCTCCTGCTCCAGATCCTCGATAATCACCTGCAGCAAACCAGAGTTCAAACGGCCACCTCTAATATAAGGCCTTCTTACCTCTCAAGGAAAAGAGATTTGTAAAATTATTTCAAATGTAGGCTACTCTATCAAACAGCTAGATCAACGCATTAAAACAACATACAAATCCAGTCAATTGTTCAAGACGTATTGTCATAAATGCTTTTTCATTATCAGTAGACTTCACAATTATAGATTTCTCCCCATTCTCATAACAGTTTTACAAATTAAGTTTTGTCAAAAACACTGGCGTCAGCTTGGCATTAGTGGTCTGATCCAAGGTTTTAATTATGCTTTTTGCACAAAGGTAGTACGTAATGTATTTTTCAGTGCCAGTCTTTTAAATGGCACTATTCTAGGCCATTTTTAAAATGAAATCACAAATTTTTACAACTTTGTCTATTTCCTCTGCGAGTGTGTGTGTGTGTGTGTGTGGTTTTTTTTTTTTGTTGTCTTACGTTGTTTTCTGTGATAGAAAAACCTTTAAGCTGCAGGATAATTATTTATTACTTAAACCGCTCCCTGATTAAGCTTGCCTCACAAATGTATCTAATTTTGAGTCTTTCTGAATCCACACAATCACTGTAAGTCAATTTTCATTCTCAAAACTAGATAACTCAAACTACTTAAAACCTCAAACTGTACTTCCCATTACTTTGTCTGCCCTCTATTGGTTGATTCAGAGTACTGCACGATAGAATGTAGTTAGAAAATGTGCCAGTTATATAAGTTATATATAAATTATGAAGCAATAATGGCTCAAAATATAGTTTTGACCTATGAGGCTGAGCTATGAGAGAGCATCCCTGGTAACGTCATTACTGGGTAGCTGTTGGTTTGACACTCCGTGGGACTCCCGCTCAACTATAATTGTCAGCAGGAGGAGGGCGCTCACTGGCTGAGCGCCAATAGTACGAGTCACAGGTGATCTCTCCAACGTCTCAGGTTAGTCAGAAATAAACTGAGCCAGGTATTATGGATATACAGAATTATATTCAGCCCAGAATGGCTTCAGGATCGATATTAAATAATTGTTCTAGAGTAAATTGCAACGGCATTAAAATATGCATACTTATTAACATAACCTATCTTCAGGTAGAAGTAGGTTAACTTGACTGGCAGGTTTGGTTTACGTTCGTCTTGTGTAGGTCAAGAGGATTTGTGAACCAGCTGGCAAATTGGTTTAAGAGTCTAGTGCAGCTCACTGCAGTAATATGTTTAAGATGACAACCTCCAGTGGGATAATTCAAGTTCATTAGTATAAATTCGTAAAGCCCTACACATTACCAACGATCGAAGGTATTTCCTCACTACATAGGTGTTGTAAAAACGCAATTAAAACGTACACTGGCCCGTATTACAGGTATATAACCCCGTACTGTTCATCGCAGTACCTGCGACTTCATTAAGTGTGTAAACTAGTTCAATGCAAATAAACGTAGATAAACGGACCATAGTACTTTATTTTATAACTTTTCACAATATTGCATCTTACTTTAAGTTCATCGTGCTAAAATAGTTTTAGACAATTGGGATTGCAATCTAATCATCTTAATCCATATTAAATCAACAAATATTATTAATAACTATTATAGTTGTTGTTGTTATCATCCTATGCCGCTTCATGTAGTACAATTTGGAGTTCTAACTGTACAGCATCGTATAAAACATTTGACAAAGCATATTTGATGGCCGTTTTCATACTGGGTGTGGCCCTTAGATACATTTAAAAAAAGGCGACCCTGCGAGCGTAGTAGGTATTTTCAAACCCAAATAAAAAACGAATAATTGACTTTTTAAATCTCCCTTCTAATAAATAAACATTGTGTAAATAAAATATTCAAGGGCCCTTCAGAACTCTTGAGCTAATGGGCTATTTTAGAACGTCGTAGAGGGAAAATAGACTCACCTGGTACTGATTTAACTCTATACGACAGCTGTCTTGCATGCTCCTTAGTCGTTCTTCGAGATGCGTCTGCAATTTTTTTTGTTTTTCCACTTCCACACTCAGTTTCTTGAACTCGCAAGCATGCAGCATTTTATCACGTCGGAGGTCTTCTAGTTTCGCCTCATCGGCACTGATAGTCGCTTCCACGTCGTCAACTCTCTTGCGGTACATCTCGAAAGTGCCCATCCAACTTTCAGACACGGAGAGCGCGTATTCTTCAATTTCTTCCGCGGTGACTGCTGGAAGACTGCAAGACCTTTGGGTGACAACAGGCAACACTCGAGAATGAAGCTGTCTCCGGAGATGGGCTATCTCTTGCCTGTGAACATCTTCCAGGCTCTTGTATTCGTTTTTAAAGCGGAGCAGGCGCCCTTCCAAGACACCGTTGGTTTTCTGGACCTGACGAAGCTGTGTCTCGCAGCCTTTTAGCTCAGCGTGAATGTCTCTGCACATTTTCGACTCCTCGCAGCAGAGTGCTTGAACCATCTTGAATTCTCTCCAGAGCTTCTGTCTTTCCATCTCTGCCTCAGACTTCTCTAAGGATATTCGATCCACCACTTTCCTAAGATCCCGTAACTCGTTCATTTTCTGGTTGCCCCATTCGTTACTTTCTCCCTGTTTAATTGCACTGATCTCAGTTACTAGGGAGGCATTTTCCTGCTCCAACTGCTTCACTCGTGTCAGGTACTGGCTCAGTCTTCTGTTTAGTTCCTGTAGCTGCAGCTTTTCCTGTTCAAATGTTCTCCTAAATTGTAACATTTTATTTATTTTAAAAGTACGTATAATACAGAAAAAAATGTTGTTGCCACCCCCCGCTTCTTAAAATGAAGAATTAAGTAATCTGAATAGAAAAGACCGGTACCACGGTCAAACGCTTCCACTCGCAGGATAGTAACGCGACTGACTTGTGATAAGACTGACAAGTGCACCGAAGGAAGGCGGGATCTTAGTCCTTGCTGCCAGAAACTGCCCAGACATCCTTTTTAACTGGCCAACGTAAAAAAAAAAATGTCTTTAAACATTGTGATGAAATGGCTCCCCCAAGTGGAAAGAGTTCGTCAGTGCAGTGAATAATGTAATTTAGATCCCCAACTAGAAGAACCATATATTATGTAGATTATATGTATTTGATATTTTTATTTACAGTCGTTTAAAACAAAATTGTTTTAATTATTTGCAACATTTCTCACATTAACTGTGTGTATGTTTCCCTATGCAGGTTAAACATACGTTTACGCAGTTTATATACTTTTATAAAAGGAATACATTACTTACACATGGCTTGCATTAGATACATGTGAGCCGTTATTTAATTGCATTTTTCGACGAAGGGACTAATTTACTTGAAAACTGAATGTTCAATATTGTGTGTCGGCTGCGATTAACGATGCGACTAAGTTCCTGGACCTGTTCCAAGACGAGGCGGGGTTTCTTGACGAGATCTTATTTGGATCGCCGTGAGGATATTTTTCTTTGTCATGGACTCGCAAAGGGAAGCTGTCGTGGTTATAACTGGTGCGTGACGCTAAAATTGACCGGATTGTTGTTAATAAAAGGCTATGAAAACAGGCCCTTGCAGCTGTGCCATCTGCTAAAAATTAAACGCTGCATTGCCAAGTAGCAGCCTGCTTAAACTGCAACTATGAACATTATATGAATTAAAAACTTTGTGCAAACGCAAACAACATTTTATTTTTCAGGTTTTGGTCCTTTCAGACAATACTTGGTAAATCCCAGTTCGCAGGCAGCTAAGGTAATGTAAAGTTAAGGCGCGAATCTTTCGAAATATGGGGATTCCTGCTGGAACGATACGGATTTCTCAGGCGTTCATGTACGCCCCTCTGCTAAATGACTAAAATTTAAAACTTAATGTGATAATAAAAAATAATATGCGTAAATGATGATAATGTGCTTAAAAAAAAAAAAGTAACCTGGGAACGGCACACCGTAGGCCCCCTAGTGGTTGAAAATATGTGTTCATGAAATCACACTATAAAAAAAATTGGCAGTTGCATCACTGCACTATTATTACTGAGTAGCAACATTATCCTTAATGTTATCCTGTGTGACGCGTAGCTACTTTAGTCTCTGAAACAATATCTGTCACTGGTTAGAACTCCACTGGTGGGTCTCTTGTTCAATGTTATAAATACCCTAACTGTTCTTTCTCCCTTTCCTTAGGGTTTACGGCTGGCAGGTCTAGGAGGAAACACGATTGTTTACGACGTGGAGCTGCCATTGAGTTATATCAAAGCTCAGCAGGCAATAGCCAGCATTTGGGAAACCGTACGACCCACGGTAAGTGATTGGGGGCATGTGGGAAACGTTGGGTTATTACCATGACCGTGACTCCCTGAAGCAGAAGTATTAACCATTACTAATGGGTGATTTTTCCTTCAAGAACCCCAGAAATCTGAGCAGTTATGCCAAATTTCATCAGATTGTTAAGTGTCATATATAATATTTCCGTTTCAGGGAACCAAGGTTATGGTAATAACCCAATGTTCCCTTATTAACTGTGAAATATGAATTATCTCTAATGGGACAGTCTGTTGTGAGGACTGCCATTGGGCTCTACACGACCAGAGCGACCAAGCCTAGACTGAGAGCCCTCAGCTTTACTGGGCGGTGGAGAGATTGCCCTCAGCTTTACTGGGCGGTGGAGAGATTGCCCTCAGCTTTACTGGGCGGTGGAGAGATTGCCCTCAGCTTTACT
>JAOVYW010006201.1:0-11697 GCA_025775045.1 Hiodon tergisus
TTGAACTAAAGTCTGTAATGTAACAAAATAGGTAAAAAGCCAAGGGGGGTGAATACTTTTGCAAGGCACTGTATGTTCCATTCATCATTTAATGTAAAAATAATAACTTTTCCAGTGCACAGAATCTTCATTTGAGACGTAGTCGGTTGCATAGTCGCACAAAGTCACACAGCTCATCACAAACACTGACCTTACATGCACCCCCCATAAACACATATTCAATATGCACATATACACTCACTGGCCACTTTATTAGGTACACCTTGCTAGTACCGGGTTGGACCCCCCTTTTGCCTTTAGAACTGCTTTAATTCTTTGTGGCATAGATTAAACAAGGTGCTGGAAACATTCCTCAGAGATTTTGGTCCATATTGACATGATAGCATCATGCAGTTGCTTCAAATTTGTTGGCTGCCCTTCCATGATGTGAATATCCCGTTCCACCACATCCCAAAGGTGCTCTATTGAATTTAGATCTAGTGACTGTGGAGGCCATTTAAGTACAGTGAACTCATTGTCATGTTCAAGAAACCAGTTTGAGATTATGTGAGCTTTGTGACATGGTATGGTTATCCTGCTGGAAGTAGCATTTAGAAGATGGGTACACTGTGGTCATAAAGGGATGGACATAGTCAATAACAACCCTCAGGTAAGCTGTGGCATTTAAATGATGCTCAATTTGTACAAAGGGGCCCAAAGCCAAGAAAATATCTCTCACACCATTACACCACCACCACCACCAAATCGAGACTCATCAGACCAGGCAACGTTTTTCCAATCTTCTACTGTCCAATTTTGGAGAGCCCGTGTGATTTGTAGCCTCAGTTTCCTGTTCTTAGCTGACAGGAGTGGCACCCAGTGTGGTCTTCTGCTGCTGTAGCCCATCTGCTTCAAGGTTCGATGCGTTCTGCGTTCAGAGATGCTCTTCTGAAAACCTCAGTTGTAATGAGTGGTTATTTGAGTTACTGTTGCTTTTCTATCAGCTCGAACTAGTCTGGCCATTCTCCTCTGACCTCTGCCATCAACAAGGCATTTTCACCCACAAGGTGAAACAAGGCACTGCTCACTGGATATTTTTTTCTTTTTCGGACCATTCTCTGTATATCCCTAGAGATGGTAGTGCATGAAAATCCCAGTAGATTAGCAGTTTCTGAAATATTCAAACTAGCCCGTCTGCCAACAACCATGCCATGTTCAAAGTCACTTAAATCCCCTTTCTTCCCCATTCTGATTTTTGGTTTGAACAGCAGATTGTCTTGACCATGTATACATGCCTAAATGCATTGAGTTGCTCCCACGTGATTGGCTGACTAGATATCTGCATTAACGAGCGCTTGAAGAGGTGTACCTAATAAAGTGGCCGGTGAGTGTATATTTTATATCACACAAAGAAAAATTCCAAGTCCACCCCAGACACATAACCAGACGCAAACGGATTTAAAAACTTTATAATTTTACTCCAAAGGCACAGAAAGGACTAGACTTCTCATCCTTCTTTTCTATATCTCATCGTAGTTTTATACTAGCTACCTACATTTTGTTCTTAGGAATTTCTGTCCATGGCCTTACTGCACTACAACCGATATATTTTACCTTCAGTTTTCATATGAATGATGAATCTTAAAGCCTCTGGCTGTTTTGCTTCTCCTGGACCCTAAGCTTTTGTTAAAAGTGTAATCATGGACACACGCTGGATCTTGTAGTAGAAGCGAGGACTAGTTTTATTTATTCACAAATGACATTTTGACCAATAAGTCTAAAGACATTTCTCTCAGTACAAAGCTGTATTGTAAACTTCACTATGACAGGAGGTTTGTCTGAAACTCTGTACCAACATTGCTCCATGTTTTCACTGGCCCCAATCTCTCACCACAAGACTTTGTAGACTAACTATTCCTAATAAACTTAACTGAAGTGATAATATTTGCCAAATAAAAGAGACTGCCGCTGCCAAATGGAACTTAATGTGAATTTGGGGTTTATGAAAAAAAAACATACTTAAGCACAACAAAGCTTGGGAAAACTACCAGATGATATACATTTTGGGGAACAGATTTAACTGTATGGTTTCTCTTACTGATGAAATATATCTGATGAAAAATATTTTCTAAAATGAAAAAAAGAAAAGTACCACACTGAATGTGAGGAATATCTTCGCTATTTTCAAACCAAAACTACAACAGTAAGGAAACAGATTACAATGCGGATTTGCACCTTTTACATGTGTGACCGCAGAGAGATAACACAAACTGTAATACAAATAAAATCTACCAGTGTTTAACTGGGCTGACTCCCATCAAGGCTCTGTTGTGACAAGTGGTTGTCAGGGAAATGAGTGTCAGGACCTACATTGGTCAACGCACCTGAGTGTGGTCCTGCTAGAGATAACTGGAAAGACGTCAGAGGAATCTGGCAAGCCGAGAAGGATAAAGACAAGTGTTGTGGTGCCACAAGAAGTGCAATAATCTGTAATGTGAGGTAAGCGATTTGAAACAAACAATGGGCTCACTGTAATCTGAGGTTAGCCTTAAGGTGACTAACAACAGGCTCATTATTGTGTGAAGCCAGTCACTAGGAGTCAAATTATGGGCGGACTTTAGTGTGAGGTCAGCCTTTAGGTGCCTAAAAACGGGCTCATTATTGTGTGAACCCAGTCGCTAGGAGCCAAATTATGGGCTCACTGTAGTGTCAGGTCTGCTGCCAACACGCATTCAACCTGGTTTACCTCCCCAAAAGCACTTTCATGTAAACTCTCCTTACACACACACTTGCTCAATCTACAAACATACCTAGGTGTACTCTACACATTCTCTAGGACAGATTTTCAGTCTGAACCTGATAGGTCCCATCACTCGAATGGGCTCAGATTGAAGTTCTACTAACTACAGTTAAGATTTTTGGTCCGAACCCGGTGGCTCCCATAGGAATCTGATGGGTTCGGATTATTTTCGGAAAATAGATTTGTGAGGGGTTGGGTGTGGGCTTCCCTTGAACAGGCCCAGGCCGGGTCAGGCCAGATTTTCTAACAGTTAACTTTGGCTGCGTCAGGCACAGGCTTCATTTCAACGGGCTCAATTCGGATCTTGCTTGAAATATTAGCCCTGCTCCAGGCTCGGTACACTTTGAACTCACATTGTGGGATCATATAGAGAAATTTAATTAATTCCCTTGCCAATTCTGATGCACCAGAAATGGCTCATCGATAATTTAACAGCTGCACATCATCTTCAGGCCTGTGACAGCCCCGGTACTCATATCAATGTTCATCAATGAAACAGACTGAGGCCGTCTCAGCAACACCTCTTGATCGAATTGCAACCATGAAACCACAAGACCTCCATATAGGTAAATCAAGGTTTTCTGTAGATGCAATTACATGTAGATGACCCCGAAGGCAACCTGACAGAGACCAGCCAACGGGAAGGCACACATCCGAACTGGAACACCGAGTTTGTAGGAGTTACATACTCCAGCACCAGTGATGCCGGGCCAACCTCATGGCGCTCCCTTGACATTAAATTGATAACTCCAAAACAGATTTCTGCAGGGTGTCTGCCGGGTGTGAACACATTGCGGCATGACAATGCACATCTTCATGCTAACACTTTGAGAATGTGAGAGCTACATCATAGATGCCCTTTTGCCAGACTTGGGCACCTTTGGACAAGCTTTTCCAGGTTATCTGAGAGCAAAAGGACAGAATTAATTGTTTTTCAGGAGCAGCTACAACCTGGTGCAAAGCAGGCATCGCAGCTAAGGCCTGTATGGCTCCACATACAATGGGTTGGCTGCCTCCTGACTGAATGGATATTGCTAATCCATTCATGCAATACCAGCACGAAGCAATGCAGCATATTGTCTGTCAAACACTTTATTAATGTTATACTTGAGTCAAGTATAATATTATCCAACCATGAACATATTTAGCGTCTCACTGATTTAATAAAACCTCTTACCTCTCGCTGTTACTCTATTGGACTCAAATAAAAATAGTCTATGGTTCATTTTAATATTATGCTGCTTACAGGGGAATCATCAGCTCGCCAACTTAAAAACGAAACTATTTCTCCCTCAATTTAGTTTTTTTAGGGCCAGCTCATGATCATTTCTAATTTCGGAAGACTATAAAGATGCGGTATCTAAGAAATTTCGGAAACGCGTAACGCAGACATTGTTGATTATAGCTGGTTATGCTTCACGACACTGATTGTAATGCAAAAATAGGAGATTTAAATATACAGAAAAAAACACAAACATTTCAGGAATTTAGTCTTTCCCTAAGGCTTAGGAAAACCTTAGTCAAAAAAACTACGAGTAAAACATGAGCTCTTGTCTACAGTGTTAATGGGTCTTAGTACAAACCCAGAGGGCCAATCTCCATTCCCATGTTTGTTCTGCTGTGCAGACCCACCAATTTTTTATCCAAATTTATACTCATCAAGCAGATGGTACCATCATCCTTGTACATATTCAAATTAATTAAAATAAGGTTTTTAAACAGGTGGAGTCCCTGGAGAAGCTGACTTAACACAGTGATCTAAATTTTCCCTTTATATTCTGTTAAAAGAGAGGTGGAGATTTCATATGCATTACCTTTGAAGAGGTAATGCATATTAAATAGTTGGTAATGAATATACATGCTATGTACATTTTAATGGAGTACAATATGTAGTAGTATACAGTTAGTATAGTATATAGTTATATATTTGTTTTTGTTCATTTTATCATATATAATTTGAATAAAATGCATAAATATTAATTATCAGTTTTAATTAGGGACGTATAATTCGATTTATCAACTTCATTGGGTTTTAACTAAATAGATTTTTATTAAACTTTAAAAAGTGCACACTGAATATGGAAAATGGCATTCACTAAAAAACCTGAAATTAATTAAGCTAGCATATTTGCTCATAGCCAATTGGGGGAATGTGCACCATTTAGGTTGGATCAAATGTGATAATCAAGACAAAATGGAGGATTACAACTGTTGATTGCTAGTCAACACTATTTTGGTGTTTTGTTAAAAGCTGAAGCTCATAGCTATTGATGGCTAGCTAAATAGTGACTGTAATAACAAAATCAAACATAAAACATTTTTGGTTTCAAGCACAGCACAGCAAGTCTCGTTAAAAAGCAGAAACAATTTTTAACATTATAGTTTCTTTCTTTAATGTCTTTCGGGGGCAGAGAGGGCCATTTTGGTTCACTCAGAAAAGTAGAACTTTGCGCAGATACGTATTATGTCTTGTTCTATTATCTGCGGCAAATAAACCCTTATCAGCATTTTCCTTCTGAGATTATAGTGACAAATTATTTATTTGTCATATGTTTAATGAGTAATTTAACATTTAGCTGACTTAGGTGTTGAGCACCATCAGTAATAAGTTGCAGCCTATTAATGTTTAAGTTACCAATATGCACATTGTTCATGGAATATCCATATTTTAGTAAAATTAACATAGTTTAAAAATATTTAAACTAATCGTTAGATTAAAAGACTAATGGGAAATAATGAATCAACTCATTTTATTTTGTATCTACTGAAAGCCTTAGTTATAATTACATGTTTACAAAGTAGGTATAATTAAATTGTAGTAAAAAATACTGTACAAAGCTGGTGTTTTAGTTTTTACTGTGGGATATACTCTGTGCACTACATATTCAAGAGTTATTAATTTCCAGGAAAACCTTGACATACACATACATTCATCAGTTAAGACTGATGGTCTTGATTGGGGTCTTAAAATAAATTGTGGTCTATAGTTTTTAGCAGCTGGGTGGTTCTCGGTCTTCACATTTCAGCACATTGCGAGGCAGTGGAGCCCACTGGAACTGGCATGTATCAGGTACTTATCATACTGCCAAGGCCCCTTCTGGGCAGGTCTTTGTGTACTGCAGTCAAAAGAGTTTGTAGACAGGTTCTTAGGAGCTGAAATTAAAAATTGTATAGTTATAGTGTTAATGGGGGGGGGGGGGGCATGACTAATAAAGTACACATATTGAAGGTATTGCTTTTATATGTGAGAAGAAGTCAACTAGTGAGGTAAATTTAGCGACTGACAGCTTTTTGATTCAACAAGGAAAAAAAAGTCCAGTCCGTCATTAAATTGACGTCAATGTGATCACCCGTGGTCTGTGGCTCTCCTCTCCACCGTCGATTAGTAAAATAACGTTATACCTTTCACATGTTCACGTCTCTGTTAATCAGTTGAAAACTCGGGCAACACTGACTCTGGAACATACCTTAAGACAGACAGGGATTGTGAATTGATTGCCGGATGTTGCTGCAAAAGTGTGTGCCACATAGCGGTTCATTCTCATCCTAATTATCCCCTAAAATATATTTTTGTTTGTGTCTGCCCGCTATCCATTTTTCAAATTTAGGCCAGCCCTTTTATTGCATTGTTTATTTTCTCCCGACTGACAGTTCTTTTTTTGTAATTTTGGCAATCAGGATTTGGGATGTATTCTTGACACTTTGGGTGATATGTATTAGTAAAAAGGTTTGTAAGCCTGGTTGAGAATATATAATTTTATGGAAAATACTGTTCTTCATTTATCGCCGGAGACTACAATTTTCTCTTCCACTAGATACATTAAACATTAATTACTTTGTCGTCTGGTTCACATACAGTTTTTTGTTATTGTCATTTTTTTAATAGCTCTGCTTCTCTTTGTATATTATCTGCTACTATGTTTTGGAAGCAATACCTTTTTTTAACCTTGGTTCCTGGTTCCAGCTTGAAAAAAAAATCGGTAAGCACTTGGAACAATTTCATTCTGGAAAAAGAGTGATATATCACCCCCTCCTGAATCAAACAGTATTGCCAAACAAAAAGACACTACTTTTTTCCTCTTTTTTCTGGCTTTTATGTTTTTCCTTCACACTGTTAGAGTTCATATACAAAGTTCTGTTATGTCTACATTAACATGGTACTGTTAGGGCTTTGGTAACACGATTTCCTCTTAAACAGATCTTGTCAGGCTGTGCACCCGCACTCCTGATTTAGCTGGGCCGCAGGATGCCTGTATGCGTGTGTTCGCTGAGCTTATTGCCGGGAGCACAATATACTCGGTCCTGAATGCAAAGGTCTTTGTCTAAGCATTTCCGGCACGGACCGGTTTCGACTGCATTTGGAGTCTCTCTTTCTCAATGAATTTTATCAGAGCAGCAGTGGGAGGAATCCTATGAAATAAAATCAGCGCTTTTAAACAGTGCAGTTTCTCCCAACACTATACTACCTACAAAGCAATATCGGAACGGACAAGATTAATGACGTCTACATGCAGTACGTTTAATGGATTTCATTAAATTTGCATTAAAAGCATGAATGCTTAACCAGCCACCTTTCATTCCAAGAGCATAAACAAGGCCAGAAATCAATGCCCATAACAGATGATCCATACAACCCTGTGTGAATCAATATCACAAAACGTGTTAAAGAGAAAACAACTGCATCATTAGTATTTTAGTTGTTGATAAAAAAAATTATCACCACCTTTGTTATTTTTTTATCATCATTCTAGGAAGTTGGTATCGTGTGGACATTTAACAAGACAGCCATTTCTTTAAATTGATGGGGGTTTTTTTTTTTTTTTTTTTGCTGCCACTTTTGACTGGCTCTGCTGAACTGTGGTCCACCTTGAAATTAACCTGAACCCTGACCACACATTTTGAGTGCAACAGGAGAGAAAAATAAATAAATAAATTACCTCTAAATTTAAAAACACATCTATGGTGAATATTTAATAATTTGCTCCAAATAGGAGTATTACATTCCACAGTAGGGCTAATTAAATAACCATATACCAATTGTCATATTTATATTTATTTATCTATTTCTTACATTTCACTTCTTACACTTTTGACATCATGAGTTAATATGGCCAAATGCTTTTCAAAGCAATTCATGTAAGGAGCAAAGACAGCAGTTCTCCTTCTGTGACAATAACCTTCAATGTACTAAAGTCCAGGGCTTCAGTGCAGCATCACCCTCTGCCTGGTCAAGGAGAGGGGAGGGGAGGGGATGTTAATTTCTGCATCCGTTTAAAAAAAAAAAAAAATGTAACAGTTTGTGCATTTCTGCTGGTTGCTTGCACACAACAACCTGCAATCAATCTGCCTTTTTAAACAAAGTGAAGTCTGCTTTGTGAAACGACCTGAACTAGCTTTAAGAGCTGCCAAAGGTTCAGGTTACAGGGACAGGTATACACAGGCACCCGTCATGAGCCAATGTGCTTTGCTATGAGCACTTTGGTTTTGGCATGATCTGTCCTTATCATGCATTTGCTAAGGTCAGTTGTGTTGGACTCAGGTGCACATCTCAGCATGTGGTCTATATTCTTATCTTGATCACAGGCTTTAAAAAATAAATAAAAATAATAAAAAAATTCACAGTAAAATCAAAAAAATCTGCCCAGCCTATTTTACAATGCTGTTGACATTTTGAAATGAAATCAGATCCATTTTAGGCTAGTATTACTACGAGGGCTGGATTTGGCAGGTTCTAACCCAGCTGTCTTTTGTCGATTGTGACCGACGGCGTATAGAAGAGGGGCAGCACATTGTCAGGGCTTAGGTCATTGAGAATCGGCAGACCTTCTCTCTGCTCTATGCCTGTGAGGCTAGCAGTGCTGTTGGGAGGGATTTGATTGGTAGCTTGAAAGCAATTGGAGTGGAGGAGACCAATCGCACAATAGGTTTCCTTAGAAAAAGTCGACAGGAAGTGTTTACGGGACTGAACAGCTCCTTTGGAAACATCTCTAAAGAAAAGAAAGGGTTTCTAAAGAAAAAAAAAAGGGTTGAATCATGGTTTATGAGCTGAGATGCCGGGTTATGTCTGGTCAAGCAACTGACCCCCTTTTCCAGCTCATTAACTAGACAGATGTTATACTTTATGACTACCCATGAATAAGATGGTCATCAAAAAACTAAATTCAAGAGACCGAAACTATTATTCTGGAAATATGTTTGGACGTCACCTCAAGATCATAGGCAGTAACCTTTATTTGAAACACTCGATGACTTCTCTTCATTTTGTGACAGACAAAACGGTACTTTACAGTAGAATTTATATTGTGTCACTCAGACCCCTTCTGTCTTGCTTTGGAATTCTGACAAGTTACTACAATATTTGCATACATTCCAGGGTAGATGAAACAAGGTGCCGAGTAGATATGTTTTTAGGGAACAGTCATCAATGCCATATCACTGGGCCCCCTGAGTGGACCAGTCAGTAAAACCATGTGCTTGAGACCAGACTGTGACCATGATCATGTCATAATTTGTCGATTGTCACTGGGCAGATCACTACCCTGGCTGAGATGGGTGGGGATCAGCAGGGCTTCTCTTGGCTTCCGGTGCACCTGTAGGCTAGTAGTGCTATTGGAAGAGCAGTGTAGCCTAAATATGACATAAATGCAATTGGTGACCAATGGCACATCTCCACTGTCCCATGTGATGTGTCAGAATTTGTAGTGATGAGCCCTAGCTGCCACGTGTCCCCTGTCCCATGACATGATCTATATTCAAAACCTTGTGAAATCTAGCTCAGAGTGATCGGTCTGCGCTGGAGTAAGCGCCTTTAGAGACTGAGCCACTCAGGAGGCCCATAGTGTTTGGGTTCATTTCAGCCATGTTGGTTATGGTCTATTTCATGAAACACTGGAGTCAAAGCCAATAAAGCACAAAGCAGGCATTGAAAAACAGCAACCTTTCGCACTTCAAAAGGCAAAACTGCCTATCGTACAGAACGGATGCTAAAAATAAAATGTGCAAGCATAGGAAATAATCTAAAAAATTCACGATATAACTGCTGTTAAAGGGAGACTAAAATGTTTCAGTAAAAATAAGAATACTATTCCATTGAAGACTGCAAAAAATTCAAGACTGCCCGTGATTTAAAATTATGAACAAAAAAATCTTCTTCATCTTCTATAGCACAAAATATAAGTTATGCCACACAGCAAATAAAGAAAATACAATAAAAGGCAACTTTTTACATGAAACAAGCACATATTCCAATGGATACAGATGATTGCATCCCAAGAGGCAACTTTGTAAATGACAACTAGGTCCATTAACTAATATTGGACAGAGGGATATCCTGGAGATTACTGTGAGTGGCTTTGTACGGATTTTTAAAGATCTAGTAGGTATCATATATGTTTTTTAGTTGAGAGGTCCATTTAGTCGCTTGAGTGAGAGTAAAATATGTAACAAGATTTTTTTGTACTTATTTGTCTTTAATATAAGCAAAAAAGTGTTTTCATATAATGTAACATAAAAATGTTTACTGTGTTAACTTTCTTTTGTGCCTGACTATCTAAATTCTCAATTGAACTCCCCCCCCCCCCGTCACCATGTTTAAGCCACTCAAATTTCCCCTTCCTTGTCAAACCACCAGCAAGATCAGCATCAAATACAAACAACAGATTTTATTTAACATCCAAATTCTTTTTTTAAATCAGGTCAACTTCATGATACAGTTATTTAAAATGGCACCCAGTACAACACCTCCCTTTTTTGGCTATACAGACTTTTGTCAAGCCATTTCAAGCAGAACAAAACCAGCACCTGTTAACAAGAGTCCTGTTTTCACCGGGGTAATGTGTCTTGTCATGAACTCGACATTACAACAACCTACCAACCCACATACCCAGTTTCATAAGCTGAAGATATTTAATTTACCCCACTGCCTTGTTCCAATAGAGAAAAACCGGCTAGGAAAGATAAGGGTTTTTGTATGCTTCTCACTATAAAGACCTTGCTAATGGTTCCAAGAGTGGAATCGGCACATCTTTTAGAATTCAGACCAATTCCTTAGGACTACGTCTCTTACCGGGGGAACACAACATTTAGGCTTTAAAGTGTATCTCACTTGGTCAGACATACCTCCAAAATCAGGCCTCAGGCGGATGTCATACCCTTTCATCAGCTTGTCCACTGTCTTTTTCGCCACTGATATATTTCCGGTGGAAATCGTGCTAATGGAAGTAACATTGACAAGTCAACGTTAAACATAAATAAATAGTCTGCTGAAATCACAATGTAAGCTTAAATCCTTGCATTAAAATATGTCTGTCAGTTATCTGCATCGTTAACCATATATTTCCCCATGCTAATCAGGAATCGGAATCGGAAAATAAATTAAATACAAGGGGACTTCTGGGACATTCTGAACATTGGCTAATAAGCGTCAGAGTGAGGGATGTACTCACCATAATCAAGTATCAATTACAAATGGAGACTGCCTTCTGCGTGTTTAGTAGGCTGTATATTTTAGCAACAATACATTGCAAGGCATGCAAGGAGTGGGGGCTGTAATTATTAAATAGCATGTTTTTTTTCCCCCATAATAGGAAATAGAAACAGGAATGTAATCAATTTAAGTAAGGAACACAATCCACGAGAATTTATAATACAATGCACAGGGCAGTATAAACTCGTTAAAAGGACCTTGTTGCATTTAATCTGTAAGGGATATAACATCCATCATAACCAATCAGTAGACTACTAAAAGGTACAACAGTTACACAGATACATGTGCACAAAGTTTTTATCTCAAAATGTTAATAAAATATCATCAAGAAGCACTGCTGATAAGAATTTTTTTTTTTTTAAACAGCCAAAAATGAAGGAGAGGTTTATGGATGGTCCTTTTATGTATGTGCGCGCGTGCATGCGTTTCTGTG
>JAOVYW010006208.1:0-43257 GCA_025775045.1 Hiodon tergisus
GAACTGTTTACTGTCATTACAGATAAAAAGAATGAAAATGCTACTGTTTAAATATATATATATATATATATATATATATATATATATATCTGTAATGACATATACAGTAAACTGTGTGTGTGTGTGTGTGTGTGTGTGTATATATATATATATACATACAATAGAAAAATTGTAGAGAAGTAAACTACCAACAAAAACTTACAGAAGTGCACGAGCACACATTTTCGCGGGGTTCTTCTTCTCAGTGCCCTCCACCCGAGCCTGGAGGCAAACTTGATGCAAAAATAAAAAATATTTGCACTCTGCCACCGTCTCTGCGTTGGAATATGAGAAATTGGGGGTTCGAAGAGTGTACATCGTATGTGCCCTCGAAATCAGATTGCACTGGAGGTAAGAATGAGTGAACAAATGTACGGAACGAGATATAGGGAATGAATTCGGACACCACTACAAAATGTCTGACACCTGAAATAGTGCACTTTTTAGTGGATGGGGGCGGTTTTGGACGCAGCCATGGTGATGTCCAGCTAGCTAACTCTGCTCTTTTACAAGATTACTCGATTAATCAACAAACCCATATAGCTGCACTATTTAGATTTTTAAAGATTTCAAGATTTCGTGAAGTGCCTTTCACATGTTTTCTTATCATAACGTTTTACCAGGACAATAAAGTATTTGCCAAACCTGACTCCCCAAAAGCATTCCCGTGGCAACAGTGGCAAGGAAAAACTCCCTAAGCTGTTTGGAAGAAACCTTAGAAGAACCCAGCTTAAAAGGGGAGCCCATCCTCTGCTGCCTGGCACTAGGAGCTAAAATAATGATAAAATTTAATGTCCAACATAGTGTCTGCTGCCCTCCAGGAGAGGAGTTAGGGGAAAAAACTAAACGTGGTATCTGGAGGAAGGGGAATAAAGTCCCAAAATGGCTTGAGTCCAGTCTTAAGGATCTAGTGGTTGCTATGGTGGGAGTTGATGCACAGTCCTGCAGCTGGGATATATATATATATATATATATATATAGGGGGGCATACAAAGAGCCCTGTGAGTGCAGGAAATGACACATCGCCATGAAGGCAGACCCCAGCTAACTGGGGGGGGGGGGACCACCAGTGGTGGCGTGACAGCAAGAACGGTTCTTGGCACCAAACATTTCTAATAGCCACAGTCCTTTCTCTATCGCAATCCTCCAATTGATTATATGCCCGTTTAAATAGATTTAGAGACTGTTTGATTCCCGCACAAACTTAATTAAAAAATACTGCTTAATACCGCTTAAAATTGGGCACAAACCTGTTGAATTGCTTTCTTTAATAATCTGTTGAATGGCCATACTGCAGTGTCCTCCCAAATTTATTGCATACCATCACGGTGCACCACATGTCTTCAACATGTTTGGGTAGCGCTAGGGTTTCTGGGAATCCAATTTTTTAAAATTCCGTCTGGAAATTTCCCTCCTACAGCACTTTCTGATTTTAAAAATGCACTCTAGCAGATTAAAATTAGGTTGATGAAGAATTTAAGACTCATTGAAAGTCTTACAAAATATGTAGAAAAGTGTCCCATTTGGTACTTTTGTCATTTATAAATGGAACACACATTATGCTTGTGCATTACTGTCGGTACAAACTCTTACCAGGCAGGTCTGCAGTTAAAAAGCCTTTTGAACTGTGGGTAAGATGTCACACCATTATCTGTTGAGGGATTTGTGGTGTTAAAAGAGACTGTTAGGAGGGGAACATTTGTAGTAAAGGAGGAAGTTGGAATTAGGATGGAGGTTGGAGAGAGCCGTGGGATACTAGCATCAGAACCTGACTTTGGAGTGTTTCTACTTTACTACTACTACTACTACTACTACTACTACTAGTTTCTGCTTTGGCTGTCCTGGCACTGAAGGCTGCTTTTATTCCACCTGAGCACCACTCGGCTCAACTCTAGCCAAAAAAATAATAAAAAATGAACAGACCACCAGCATGCTTTATTCTGCAACTGAATGAGCTGTTTACCTCTTTTACTGAGTTTATGCTGCACAGCAGTAGAAGTAAGGGGAGAGTCGGAACACTCATATTCTACATGAAATTTAAATTTCAAATGCCTTGACTAAAAAGTACTCAAAAGTATTTATAAAATAATTGTTTTGAAAGAAATGCATTCATGTAAACAAATGGAAAATGTGCTGGCTAAACCCAGAGATGGCTACATCCTAGAACCACGTATTTTGCCAGATCAAGACCCTCTTGAATGGTAGTAGCTAAAAAAAAGTGTCAAATTTTTTAAGCTTTTGTTACTAAAAAAAACAAACTTTTTTTTCATGTTTTATGCCAGGAAATATTTTTATTTTTAACAGTAATACTGTCCAGGTTAACAGAACTGAAATATTTTGCTTATATTACTAAATTAATAAATTTTGGATTTTTCCATGAGTCTAGGTCATGTCATTGACCAGTGATCAAGAGACCTACCAAGCTGGTCTTTTCTTGCCCCATTGCTAAGCAATGACTCCTGTAGGCTAGCGGGGCTGTCAGGAAGATTGTGCCTATATTCAAATTAGTGCTGCAGGGTGTAAAATAAGAGGTTTGTTAAAGGTGGTAGAATATACGAAAGCCAGTTGTACTTCCTCACCCTCCCCGTTTTGTATAGAGCGGTGTTTTAATGCAGACTGCTCTAGAGAAGTTGTGTGAACGTCTGTCTCCATAGTGTAATGCTCCCTTCTGTCTGCAGGTCTTCACTATATTTGCCTTTGCTACAACAAGTGGTTATTCCGGGGCCACAAGTTTCATTGTCCATTGCAGTGCTGCTAAAGAAGTCAAGGCGGACTTCCACTACCCTTTCAGGTGAGGGCGTTTCACACATGGCTGCATTGTCACATGTTTGAACCCACAATAGGTCAAACTCTTGACCACTGTCCCGGCTTGGAATTTGAGATCCATTATACAATATTTTTGACCCAAAATTTTATGTCAATCTCTGGTTCTATTTTCTGTGACAAAGCAAGAGATTATTGATACAGTAACACCGCAGATCAGATATGTCAGTATGTCCTTATCTGGCTCAACTGGTCTGCCCCGTTCACTGTATCCTGTGTACAGAGAGCTAAAACATTTGCTGCCTATTCCTTTTATTTTAAGCCCATAGCTATTTATGAAAGGTATGATAATAATTAAAAAAAATAATTTACATAAAGAACGCTGGACGTCACACTCAAAGGTCTGTTCTCAGTAGGGGTCCTAACATAACTTCTTCAAATCCGGTGGTAATTAAATAAAATTATTTTGCAAAATAACAGTAAATGTTGTCTGTTGTCATTTTTCCTGTAGACTCCCGGCCAATGCCTACTCTGTCCCGACATGTAACGGCTCTTCCAACACAACCTACCTGACAGGAGACTTCTCCTCTTCGGCTGAGTTCTTCGTCTGTATCGGGGTTTTCGGATTTCTCTACTGCACTGCCACCCTGGTGCTCTACCTGGGATATCAGCATGTTTACCGTGAGAGCACACGGGGTCCCTTGGTTGTAAGTCACCCTCCTTCATTACCCATTTTCCAACCACATCTCAGTGGCTAATTGAATCGAAGTGCTACCAGCCCATTTTGCGGCAGTTAAAAAATAGAATTTAGCTCCAAATGTTTTTTCCTGGTATGACAGATTTTGTTAAAAGTTTATACCAAAATACATTGGAGGATCCCACTAAACTTTCATGATAGTGGTTTCATTTTAATATAACCTCTGACCGCATTGTTCTTTGTTAATGCCATATCAAAAATTGCTAGATTGATTTTTGTTGAAAGTTAGTACGTTTATTAAAAAAGTACACAACAGTCAAATTTGATGATGGTGATTTCATTTTAATATGCCTTTGACTTCCTTGTTTTTTCTGTTTCTATTTAATACTTTTTTTATTTCTTTTTTATTTCTAATGTACTATTTAAAGAAACACTGGTTTATTTATTTTTTAAATTCAATTTAAAAATTTCTTTTTTGTCTTTTTTTTTTTTTTTGATTGATTCCTTCTGACATCTGGATTAAAATGTCAGAAGGATAAACTTCTTCACTCGTGGGTCAAATTTTAACGTGGCTGTCGTAATATAAGTAAATCTAATTTTACAGACCGTTAACTTAGCTTAATTCACCTGCATCACAAACAATGGTACTCCAGTTATTCTGTCTTGTTATAGGTGATATAACCCAATAAAAATGGTTTAGGTGGCCCTAGGAGAAAGGTACAGATTAACATAAGTCACATATGACATTTCAATTTTATGGACTTGGTTCAAAAGGGAGTTTACCAATGTCTTACTGGACGTTATAAGAATTTAGTAATGACTCAAGCGGGCTTTAAAAATGTGACGTTTGGTAGTTAATATATTCAATCACTAGCGCC
The DNA here is from genome assembly GCA_025775045.1 of Hiodon tergisus. NCBI lineage: Eukaryota > Metazoa > Chordata > Actinopteri > Hiodontiformes > Hiodontidae > Hiodon > Hiodon tergisus. The sequence goes on from JAOVYW010006208.1 coordinate 4,378, forward strand.
ATACATGACAATTTGTTTTAAAGATAAATGCATGAAGGATGCAGAGATGTATCCTTTCAAAACGAATGGAATTATGGCGCTTAATATGGCGGCGTAATCTACCGCCGGTTGTCCGAGGAAGCGAGGAAAGGATGCATTTAGAGAATTATCACACAGCCCACTATTGTATACTAGTGATTTTATTTTTTAACCAGCAGGTGGAACTCTTGCTTACCACTTATCAGCACATGTAGTATTTCTTCATTGATTTTCTAGATCAGTGGTTACTGAAATGTTTCAGGGACAGTCAAAGCAGGACATAGAGAGCCAAAATTCAGGCATGCAATCGTGTAACAGTAGAAATAAGACTAGAATAAGAAAATTAAGACTGGATGTTACTTAATGCTAACTACATCAGAGCATTACCAACTTGTATATTTCATTTACTCCAAATAATTTTAAGAAAGTTAAATTCAGTTGGGTATGGGAATGTTTATGCAAGCTAATTTGAATACTTAATTATATTAACAAAAGTAGTATCCTAATAGTGCCTGCATGGATAACCGTTCTAAAAGGGGCCCATGTAATTGTTTCTCAAGTCAGTGTAATCTATTTTGTGCCTAGTGCTACCACTATGCATCTCAAAAACACACAGCTATCAGTAGTCCAGTCTCTGCTATATATTTTTGACACTGAGTCAGTCCCAGAATGGGAGAAGGATGATTCCCCACGTGTTTGCAAACTAGCGTAGCTGATGGTGCTGTTGACACCAGTCAATTATGTACCAATCCATTTCAGACATCTTCCGTAATTACATTAATTCACTGGTACACCTGGATATTAACTAAAGCATTTCAGGTTAAGTACCTTGTTCAAGGATACAACAACCTTTTGGAAATCAGGTTTTTGACTATAGCTTCTTTAGCTACAAAGTTCTCAGCATACCTGGAAATTGTATGTATTCAGTTAATATTGTGTTATTGTAGCCGTGGTTCTCTTCTAACTATCTGTAAAGTTTCCTTAAAATCTGTGCAGTGATTTATGGGAAATCTTCGTTGTCGTGCTTTGCCAGTCCCAGCTGAACAATGTTATGTGTGTATTTATTGCTGTATATTGCTGCCGCTACTGCCAAACGTAGAAAATAGACCATTTGGTAACAAATATAAATAATGGCACATTTTGGAGAGGTTTTGAAATTATTTTGGGGAGATTTTGAGACACACCTATATAATATCCTATTTAGGACACATCTATATAATATTCTTATAGATAAATGTACCAAATAGTTATTAGGTTTTGCAAAGATGTTTGAGTACATTTGTGTGGATTTTTAGCTTCCTAGCATGGAGAGTTCATGAAATTCACCAAAAAGTAGTTGTAGTTGTAGTATTTGCTCGAAAAATGTCAGTTTTAACAACAATATCCAATGTAATTATTGTTAATGGTACAAGTGTCTTCTTCCAATAGAGCCAAGTTTGTAGGACATACAGTTCTGGAGATATATAGACTTGAATAACCTTAGAACAAAGTAGGAAAACACTGACATTTTTAATATTGGTGCTTTAAGGGGTTAAAAGACAGTGTTTCATTTATTCATTTTCAGTTCAGTTTTTTTCATATTGTCAATTCACTCAGTATTCAAAATTGTAAAGCTGCCACTTCCATTTTATATTAACAGGCAGTTGTCGATGCCTCATAGATAACTGGTGCTATAATTATAGTGACTACCAAAAGATCATTAATCTGATGGAAAAAAGCGCCAAATCTACCAGTATTATGTTTTTTTTTTTTTTTTTTTTTTGTTATATTTACTTTCACAACTAAAACAAGAGTCAGAGAAACACCTTGAATTTTAGGTTTTAGCAGCACTCTTACACGCCGGGGCATCTAACTCCAACCCCCCCCAAAACCAGGATCTGTTCCTGACCGGAGCCTTTGCGTTCCTGTGGCTGGTCTCCTCTTCTGCCTGGGGTAAAGGCCTGACGGACATCAAGTGGGCCACGGATCCCAACCACCTTATAAAAGTCATCCAAGTCTGTACCCAGATGTCCTGTTCTGCAGGGACAGCCCCAGCCATGGGTCGTCTCAATGCGTCTGTGGTAAACCCCTTATACTATGAACCTTCTCCCTGAATTCTGACTTATATAGTTTATAAATAATTAAAACCTTGAATGTCTTCTATTGCAGATATTTGGATTCCTTAACCTCATTTTATGGGGAGGGAACTGTTGGTTCATTTACAAGGAGACTCCCTTCCATAAGCCAACCGATCCCCCAGTCAACGTGGAAAATGGAGCTGGATCATCTTAATTGGATCCCAACCCCACCCACACCTCTCAGGCCAATCATGAACTGGAGGGGAGCAGATTCTGATTCACATTAGCTTATGTTGAGAAATTAAAAACATGAAGGCTTTTCTTTTAACACTGATCTAGTGTTGGTCCAGTTTCATTGGAAGGTGTTCAGCTCCAGCTCAATTGTTTGGGCCGAGCACCTGTTGGGAGATGATGGGTGCGTCATATGATATCCATGTTTCTTAACCAGATCGGCTGGAGCTGAAGCTTACAAGGGAAACTCTTCCATTATTGTAACCCTGCTGACTTTATGTTGTAATTCAACCTTTTAGGCCAAAATGGTAAATCACTTAAAACTTTGATAAAAAATGCTAATCTATATAATATATACGAAAATGACACAAAAGCTTATCGTTTTCTTACATACTTAAATGTGTGCTTACTTGATTTTGGAGAAGAAATTGATTATATTTTTAATTGGCGTCCTTTTTGTTCATTAGACAAGTAGCTCAATGGCATACTCCAGTACAAGCCGTGTTTTACAGATTACAAATGAGTAAAACACAGCGTCCCTTGCTGGGCAGTATTCAATTGAATAAGCCGCACACCCCTTTTCATTCCTGAAGCCATCTGTTCTGTGGTATTTCAGCTAAAGTGATAGAAATGGAACCAAATTGGAAGGCATTTCATGTCTTTCTTGTAAGAATTTGAAATCCAAACACAATGAGTTGCTACACTAATGTGCTTTCCCTCTTTTAGGAGAATGTATAGGGGAACAGAAAATTCTATTTTTTGTGTGTGTGTGTATATATATATATCTTTTTTGTTTTTTACAGAACTATGCAATTTTAGTTAGAAATGAAACCGCTCTAATTTGTCTACCCTGTACATTTTCCAAGTTATTTTTTGATGCCATTATTTACTTGACTGTCCTTGGGGTTTGCTGTATTTGAAAGCTAATACCAAGTTATAGGAGTTTAAGCAACACATGTACAGTTGAGTGAAGGTGCCAGAATGAATCCTGCTGTGTCTGAGATTGTCGCTTTACCTTTGACAGTTGGTTTTGTGTCTTGTGTGGGCTTTTCTTTGCTATAAATTAAGACTTTTTAAATTAAGTGGGACTCTCCCCTTTTGCTATAATTGTCTGTTGTAGGTAAATTTTGTGTAATAGAATAAGTTTATATATTTTTGTCAACACACGTCTTGGCGTATTATTGACATTTTTCATTCTTGACCATTAGTAATGCAGACATCAATGTAATGCATAGCTTTTTGGTCAAATATTGCACTGTTATTTCTGTTTAAAATCATTGCCTCGTGGCCATTATAAAATACGTCTTTTTTTAACTCAAACTGGCCTGGAGGTGGAAGTTAAATGTTGGTTGTGGTCTGTTTTGACATGATAGGGGTTTTTAGATTGTGACAATCATTTTTGTGTTTCTCACTTTGCAATGCTGAGACAAAGATATTCAACGTGTGTTCTGTTGTGTAACCTATTAAAGTAGGGCCTGCTCAATGCATTGTTTTGTATTTTTCTTTCTTTTGTATGACTAAGGACAGTGTGCAGTTCCATGCCTACCCACAGTAGTAGTAAAGGTAGTAATATTGTCACTGACCACACAGTAAGTGTTTCACTGGTGAAGTGAGTTGCTTGCTTGTTCTTTCGTGGCAGCTCTGAAATCCAATATCGGCCCTTACCTTCTTGAATGCAATACTTTACACTGTAGCAGTACACTCATACAAACATGCACTGTTGGTTTAACTTTTTTAACTCTTAACACATTGATTCAACGTGATGCAGAATTTACAACCAAAGTTGAACACAAATTTCAAGTTAACCTTTCTTTGCACTATGTAATATAGTGTATATTGGCAGTATTCAGATAAATCACTAATTAACCTTGTCACCTGACGTTTAAGGTGAATACAAACCTGTAAAATTGTACACCGCAGAAAGCAGCTCTCTGGTCTCACTGACTGATTTTGAAAGCATGTTCATTTTTAAACTTCAGCCCTTCTTGTTATGATGCATCTTTGTGAAAGAGTTTGAGACACATGAGTGCAGTCTAGTAAACCATTTGCTTCAACTTTTGTTAGTAAACTCTAAACTGATGGCTGAGTTAGTTAACTTTGTGTGATTGTGGTTATATAGGCCATTCAAGAAAGGGTGAAAATGTTTCATATGAAGGGTCAATGGTGGTTTGTGTAAGGAACTGGATGGAGGTTCAGGAAAGCAGTTTAAAACTGCTTCATTTGTTGTGGGTTGCACTGAAAAACATTAATTTGGCTGGACATTTGAGAGGTGAGTGTAGCGATCCTGAGGGCAGTGATCACGTCTCCATACTTGAATGTGTGTAATTTGTGTTACCTTAGTAAAGATTATATACAATACTTATGGATTGAAAATAATCCCTTAACCTTTCTTTTGATCAACAAGGTAGTCTATATTGGAGAAAGTCTTTTTGTTAGTTTCTCATTCTGCGGTGCTGAAGCAAACATTCCTCTGCCAATACAGTTATTGTCTTATCTGCCATAAACCTTCTCAAGAGAAAAGTTAGGAGGGGCAAAATCTTATTGGTAGAGGGGTGCTTAATCCAGACCCCTGCTGCTCCAATGTACGTGGGCCAGGATCATGGTGTTGGTGTCTTTGGTCAAAGAGACAATGGAGAGGGTTGAAAGGGATTTCACCCATTCAGTTATCTAAAGACTTTAAGATGACTGTATCTCATTGTTCCTTACTTATGGCTCAATCTTTGAATAATCTATAAATTAAAGAGAATCTGAAATTCACAGTCCATTCTCTTTTTTATGTTGGATGGACAGAGAGCAACTAAAATAAGCTCATCCAGGCATGCAAAGGTCAGTGGCTATATGCAATTCCGATGCCCAACAGAGAAGTCGCTGCGAATCTTTCGATTGTCGTGCTCATTCCACTTTACGTCTCGTGGCCACGCACGCAGTCGACCCTACACCAACGGGAGCGCGAAAGATGACGTAACTAGGATGCTCGCGCAGCGATGATGGCGGTGCGTGAACGCGCAGCAGCAGTAATGGCTGCTTTGGATCGTCGGGTCCCAAATCTCGATGATTATTTGGGCCAAAGTTGGAGCTCCTGGATTGAAAGGGCAAACGTTTTCACCTCGGACGGTGAGTGATGATCTTCGCAGCAATATCGTGGAATTTTTAATCTCGTAGCCCATCGGATGTGGTTTATTTTTTTGTTGAAAAGCACGACACCCTAACCATGTAACCCAAACAAAGGACCCACTGGGTCCTAGCGCTGGATGGGTATTAAGCCGCGAGTTTACGAACTCTCCCGACTCCTTCCACACTAAGCGTTTTGGGGGAAAGTAATAACGCTTCTGAAAAGCCCAGTCCCTCTTGTTATATTTGCAGGACTTGCTTTATATGTCAGTTTATAGTTAGGTTAAGATTTAGTGTACATCTGACTAAAAGGACTACGTACACGAGTTAACAACTTGGAAAAGGCAGACGCCGGGCGGCGGGGGAGGAGCTCGATACTGTAGCGATCAACCATATAGCGGTTAGGGCTTGAGGAAACATTTATTTTTTTCAACTTTATAAGAATGGGTTGACGCTTTAGTCTTTACTCGCTCACCGTGTCTCGAGAGATTGTTTTAGTTAATGCAAATTGAAATGTATTAGCTCGTCTCGCATTGTTTGGCATCCTTCCAAAAGTCCATTACGCTCCCAGAATGCCAGAATCACGGGTATTTAGCTAGTTAAGTAATATAAAGGTTCAAATGGATAATAGCCTGGCTTACAACTTGCATGTGGCACGATTTCCTGACGTTATAAACACAAACGCTTCATTACAGAAATATTATGTGTTTTGGCCTTCTCTTTAGTTTCGTTATCCCTGACAAATTTCTCAAATGGGATTTTTATATAGATTGCTGGTTCTGCGAAGTGTATCCTGGGAGTCACAGAATAAAGGAGAGCTCCAATAGGCACAAAATCATTGATTGGAGGCCTTCACAGTTAAATTTAAAACCATTTCAATTTTTACTATATATAATTAAATGCTGCTAATTTGACCACTTGCGGTGCGAAACTAGATATTGCACTACTCTCAGTCCCATTGTTAAAAAATTATGATGAAGTTATGATGAAGACTTATGGACCTGTTTTCAAATGCACTGAAGAAGTCTTCACTCCAGGATCTGATGTGGAGGAGTGTCTCAAGAATGGGAAGAAAAAAGTGGAAACGATGACACTGAGGAGGGAAGGTATGTCAGTTTAATTGATTCAATAGGTATGTAAGTGGTTACATTTAGCATCAGGTATGTTTCAGATACTACAATCCCGCTACTGTGTCACATATCTTTTGCAACCTCTTTTCTGGTGGGTAAACAGGCCTTTAGTTGAAATTGCCCAACTATTCGTGTTGGTAATTGCCATTTTCAACACTGCTTATGTGTGTCCATGGGAAAGGTTTTGTAAAAGAGAAACTACGGCTGTAATGGAATGAGATTTTTTTGTGAATAAGTTGGACATGGTGTTGGAAATCTGAATACTAAAACCTGCAATGCAAAATGCTGCTTTTGCTAATCTGCCATGCTCCTGTTTATTTTCTGAGTTTTTAATTCATTTATGGAGTGAAAAACTTCAAGGGCAATAACTGTTGTAAGTGTGATTTCAGTTGAGGAAGTTTCTCATGGGGAAACCTGGTGTAGTTTGCTTACTTCAGGCTTTGTTTAATTGCTGGAATGATGACCAGAACCCGAATATTCTATTTGTGAACTTTTAGCTTGTTGACGAGCATAATGTCCTCTCCTCCTTTGTGCTCTTGCAGATATGTCCATCTTTGGACACTGTCCTTCTCATGACAACTTCTACTTGGTGGTATGCAGTCACTGTGGTCAGGTGGTCAAGCCTCAAGCCTTTGAGAGGCACTGCGAGAAACGACACGGGCCCTTTGTCAAGCTCTACGGTAGCCTACACTCCTCTCCTTCGGCCTCCCTACAGCGCCCACGCCATGGGCATTCCCAGACCCTGTATGGGGCATCTCAGCCAGCACGGGACGGGCGGTATCAGAGTGCTGGACCCCCACGGGCCCTGTCACAGCCACTTCCGCCCACCCAGTACAGACACACCAAATTTCAAAGGGATGGAGTCAGGTAAGAAGCAGAGCACGGTCTTCCCCTATTTCTACTTATAACTTTTTCTGGTAAAGCAGATTTGATGGAAAATTGTTTCCCAGTTATACAATTTCTCAGTTGTCTCAGGGAAGATTTCAACAATAATTAGGTGCAAGCGGATATTCCTCAGCATGGAAGTGCACTACCAGTGAAAGTTCAGCATGAACGGTTTGCAAGATTTACAGTGCTTTGTTGCAGTGTGACACACAGCGAAATATCTAACACTTACTACGTTCTCTTACAAAGGATATTGGACTATTGGTCATCTTCTGAATCCAACAAATGGATACACTTCTTCGTTCCAACATTGGAAAATTTGAATGTGTTACTATTGCGAGTCAATGATATCCTATGTCAGTATGCGTATTTGAACTTCTCTTCTAGCAGACATGCTTGTTAAGCAATGTAATGTATGATTTTCAGTAATACTAGAACTCCTGAGTGGCTCAGTCAGTGATTGTGCTCACAAGCTGAGACCTATGATTCAGATTTACTGGTTCAAATCTGGATCATGTAATCTGGCAGCTTTTACCAGTAGCCCGGAGTGTCCCATCTTGACTTCTGGATGCGTGGGGCAGTGCTTTCATAGGTACGTGCCGGTCTGGCAGTCAGTGCTGAACCTTCTGTGCAATGTGTGTGGCCTGCAGTGTGTCAAATGCTAACGATGGGGAGACTCCTAGATTAGAGGAACCTTTTGCAGTTTCATCATTGCCCCATGATTGCTGAGGTTCTAGCTGGTAGCTAAGACTAAATGCATAATTGACGATTCTAAATTAGAAAAAAAGGAGAGGTGAAAAAAATATTTTCTTGTAGAATCTGTTGCCTATTGTTATCTGGAAAGCTATGGATCCCTCTGCTATAGTAATAAATGAATAATAAAATTATGCATCCAATTTAACTTGATTTAGTCAATATCACCATTTATGGTAGCTTCTGTTTTTAGAGACTCTGCTATTGTTTTTTACCCAGATGTTTAGGATTTGAATGAGGTTTGCTCACTAGGGTCAGGAATATGATAACGTATATGAAGAAGATGATGCTTTGTCCTATTCCTACATCAATGTGTTCTATAACATCTTGACGTGCTGCCTCGACTTTTCTTAATTTGAGCCATTATTTAGATCTCATCTTTGTTCAAGGTTTAAATCGGACACTAATCCCTGCGTACACTGCTGGTTGTGACAGCCAGGATTGATACTGAATTGGAACTGATGTCATTTTGCATATATAGCACAGTTTAGTTTGGACACTATAGTTTGCACAATGAAACGCCTGATAAGCAGACTTGCCTGTATGCTACTGTGAGATGTTAACAACTTCTTAATAACAAAGATGGGTTTATACTCTCTATATCCGTCTTGGGCCTTCTTTTACAGCTTTTCACCGTTGGAAAAGGTCTCCCAGACTCCCTCGTTAGGTAGCTCAGAGTCTAGGCAGCCCCCTCCTTCAGGCTCTCCCCCTGGCACCCCTGCTCCTGGACTTAAGGACCCCTCTTGGCCCCAGGAGACAGGTCTTCCTGCCAGACCCCTTTCCTCTGAGAAGAGCTTGCTGAAGAAGGGTGACCCAGGACCTCTCCGGGGCCCCAAGACCTACAAGAAGGTTTCCAGTAAGTATCCACAATTACTATAGCAACTTGGGTTGGTTTACCTGCTTGACTACCTCAAATCAATCAATCAAGCACATTTTATTACCAGTGGTTTATTATATATCCTTGATCCTTGCTGTGCTGACTTCAATACTGATACCAAGTAAAGTATCATGGTACTTGCTGCTGAAACGAAAATGTTTGATTTAATTAAAAAAGGGGTAATTTGATAATGTTTTAGTCTTATTTTCACTCATTTCAACTTTTTTTCAAGGTATATAGAATTGTAAGCATAAATAAAATTAGCTTTATTTAAAGTTTAAATAAACGGAATACTTAAATAAAAATATACTACTGAAAATTAAATGTTTTGCAAATATGAACATATAGTTTGAACATTTAAGTTGTGAATATTATTTTACAATTAAAATGTAATCTTTTCCATTTAAACACAACCTCTCCAATTACAGTTGTGATCAATAAACTAAATTCACTATATATAGAAACTACACTATAAGGTGTGGTTTATACCCAATAACAACAGAACATAAATGCTGCAATGCATAATGTTATCAAAACTTTTTTTGTCATACCAGTACTACTGAAATGAACATTACCTATATTATAGCGTGGCACTTCTTTGTCAACAAGTTTCGATGGACTTGCAGCAGTGAGTTCTCCTCCTACAGTGGCCATTGCTAATCGACGCATCTCGTCTGCTTTCGCCCCTTGGCTTACACACATCGGCAGCATGTAGCAGAGCAAGGGCGTGATGTCACAAGCAGACCCGCTTGTCTTAAAGACACAGACCAGCTTTTATTGATGGTGTTCTAAAGCCTGTTTCGGCGCATAAAAGTACCGTTCTTTTCTAAAGGCCAGTATAGTGCCACTGCTAAAAAATCTGTACCTCGGTACGGTACCTGTACTGGTTTACCGTCCAACACTAGTCTGTATGACAAGGCTCTACCACCAGATTTAGTTGGTGATGGTAAAACTGGTGTGGGGCAGAAGTATTTTTAAAGCTTTGGTTAAGGTCCTGGCATCAGAGTTTTGCACTTGCACAATTATGAAGGTTTAGTCGGTATGTGGGACTACCTGGCTTGTTTTCCCCCAATTAACAAGATCAATGCAATAACAGAAGCATGAGTATTAAAGTTGGTAGGCGGTGACTAGGGATGGTATCTGTTCTTATTTTCAGGGAAAGAGTGTGACCTGGACAAGCACTGCGGTGTGCTGGATGTAGAGAGGAAGAAGCTCTGCACCAGACTGCTGACCTGCAATGTAATGTCCATCTTTCTCATCCTCATTTTGTCACTCATCAAAAGGTTTTTTCCTCTTATTTGCAATCTCCAATTATTTTCCCCATTTTTTTTCTAATTGCCTTATGTATTAATAAGCAGGCTGGTCCCTCTGGCAGCAAGGCTAGCCTATAGGCTCCTAGAAGTCAAGTTTGGTTGCAATCTTGTCCAGTGGATCATTGCACTGCTGCAATGTTGACTGCAATGTTGAGATTTTTTAAGAAGCTTAAAGCGGGGTACAATATTTAATCAAGTTCATAAGATTCATATTGTTTGTCACTGCACTTAATTTTTCATAGGGAGGTTCCGCCAAAATAATTCTTACAAGAAGATTGGGATATTTGAACGGCTAGTATAGGAATTATTTTGTTCCTGAGTTTTAAATCACTTATCAATAATGTTTTTTAAGTGGACTGAACTTTCTATGACCGCCCAGCCCCGTCGTGGGACTCTCGGGGGTGGTTCCTTTAATAGCAGTTTTTACCGCTATCAAACCAGTTTGCATTGAATTACTTCTTTGTACCTCATTCTTGTGATTCCCTTTTTGTCCACCATTAAGGAAAGGGGCTGAGTAATGCCTATGGGCATCAATTTTTACTGTTAATAAGCACGAACTTCGTGATCCATCTGTTGTAATACTTGAACTAAGCAATAAAATCTGAGGGAAAAGTCCCCTCTGTTTTTCAAAGGCATGGTTTGTTCAGTTGCACATTTTATTAATCGTTATCATAATTTTAAATAAATATCATCGATGATTTTAAAACATAATAGACAGCAGAGTCTTTACGACCGTCCAAAAAAAAAAATCCAATCCAGGAAAATAGTAACGACAACATCAATCACTTCTTGATCTTCTAATCTCCAAATTAGCAAAACGTCCGCGGTGCTTTTTAAAAATGTATAGTAAAGCATATTTTTTACATTAAGCATAGAAAAATGTTCCTTTCTTTTTCCTTCTTCCCCATTCTGTATGCATTCTTTCAAATTAATGGTGAATTATGTTGCCAAACCCCCCAAAAAAGTATTAATTTGCGATCCAACTTTACGTATACAACTAGCTTTTTATTTTCTAGCTATATATTGGTTAAAACTTGCTGTTAATTGGTACTGATTGGCTTGAAAATGTTCTTAATATTTAGAAATGCGACCATTTTAGCATTAAGCGCTAGCTACATATAGAACAAAAATAGCTAAGATAAAATTTTGTTTGATTGCAAGGGGTTTTATAATTTCATATAAAGTTTAAGAAACTGAAATATATTGTCAATTAGACATTTTTATGCCATTAAACATGATTTAATAAAATGATTAAAAAACATAATATAAATATATACGTATTTTTTCCAGCTAACTAAAAAGAAGCTGACTTTACACACAGGGGCTATAAATTCTTGGTAGCTTGTTGATTGAGATTTTATATATTGTTCCAGGAACAAGGGTAACATGGAAGATTAGACTACACCTTTGGTTAACATTACATTTTACCTACTAATTTGCATTTGGACAGAAAGAAATACAATATATACAATACAAATATAAATGGTCTCTTCAGAGGGCAAGTCAAGTGTAAAAATGTTTCCATTCCAAATGAGAATCTGAAAATATAATCTTGAGGCCAAGAATGATTACTCCCTCGGTACCCTATCCCTACAGAAACACTCGATTCATCAGCGAAGGAAGGTCCTAGGTAGAAGTAAGACCTTCGACCAGCTAGTGGCGGAGCTGAAGATGGGCCCCAAGGTGCGGGAACGGGCCGTTCTATCCAGGGAAGGGGGATCGGAGGGCAGTCCGCACAGCCCTAAGGCTCCCGGGGAACAGATGCGGACCCCAGATTGCAGGAGGCACCTCACCAGCTGCGCAACTTTCAGGTGTGAAATGTCATCACTTAATTTTCCAATGCAGTGGCTGTACCCTATTTTGAGGCTGTGAATTTAAGTTTGTCCTCTTGAACAGGTCCAGGACACCCTTGGAAGGGGGACCGGAGGAGGATAGTGTTCGCTTGGAGGAGGAAGAGATGCAGCCCCTGTCTCCTCTCACCCACTGCCGACTCTCCAGCGAGGAAAGCGAGGGGGAGGGGCAGGAGGAGCCTGCGGACTGGCAGTCCACACCTTGGCATCCAAAACCACTTGGGGTATGACAGGGTGGCGGCCCCACTGTCGCTTTCATTAAAAATGTTATTGGTGCTTGCTGTGAAACCCCGAGGCACACCATACAAAGAATGTGTGTTTAATACATAATTTCACTACATTTCCATTTTTATCTTGGTTTTCTTGCACATAATAAGTAGACTCTGGATGGATAAATTTAATGTAGGGAAAGGCAGTCCATATGTCATTAAGTAAATTGTTTAATTTTTCTGTTCAAGTTAAAAATGTGAAATGTGCATGCTGAAAAAGTAAAGCGTAGAAAAAATGTTGTACTACCAGTCTTGGCACCTGTGAGATCACCTCCTTTCCCTAGATCATTCAGCAATTTAAGCAGGTTTGTCAGGTTGTTAGTGTTACTCTCTCCTTTGCAGCTATGTTCATTTGGAAGCCGCGCTCTGGGCTGCGGTGTGTTCACCTTCGACCGACGGCTTCATCATCTGCGGTCAGCTGTGAGCACCATGGTGGAAAACCATCTCAACACCCACCTGTGGAAGTGAGTGTCTTGTGTGTGGGTGTAAGATTGCCCACCGATTCTGCCCATGAGTTCAGGACTCCCGACTATGTCTTCCATACCAATCTCCAAAAGTGGACTTGGAGAAACATGGGAGTGTCGCTAATAGTACTTGCCAACAAAATGCCACTGAAAAGATCTCCACACCCAATTCATTTCCAACTTGGTAGCCTATTAGTTGCAGTTACTAATTATTAAAAACTCTGTTCCAAGCAGCTGTATGGTGTAAGAGATTATGATGAGTATGAAAGAGTTTTTGTTGGTAATGGGTTAAGCAAGCGACAACCTGAATTGCTTCAGTAAACTCCCAGGCGTATAAATGGACAAAAAGTATAAAGCAATTTTTCTGTATAACAGTGAATACTAAGCAAATAAATATCTCGCCTCCAGGAAAATACCTCAAGTGATTGAGCTCCAGTGCCAGCGAACCTCATCCACCTGCTCGAGCGCAGTCAACACAGCCAGGGGAGTGGGAGGCCACAGCAATGCTTCCACCCTCAGGACTTCCTCCTCCTCTGGAGCCGGGCGGGAGACGTGGCCACAGAACTGCTCTGCCAGCCTGGGCCTAGCTGGTGCCATATCAGATTGTGGCAGCAACCTTACGATTTCCTCCCGACCACAGAACTTCATGGGCCGTCCAGGAAAACAGCAGGCACTCGGCGCCGGCTTGCACAAGAGGAGAGGGCCCCCTCAGGATGAAAGCTCCACAGCTAATGACAGGAACTGTGTCCTCCAAGAGAGAGGAAGGACTGCCCCCTCCCCTCAGGGACCCGCCAATGGTGCGCTCTCCGTAGGCAGCAAGACTTGCTCCCTGCCAGCGTCTTCAGAGACTCATTCATCCTCACCAGGGCGAATGAAGCGTGCTCCTCCCCCCACCCCTCATCCACCCCAAGACCCTTCACCTCGGGGCAAAGGTGCTAGCACTGAGCTGCGAGGAGAGGCAGCCGGGCACGAGTACAAAGCCCCTGGCAAGAAGCGCAAGGGCAGTGGGCTAACTCCACCCAAGCCCCACCGGCCACCGGCTGCTTCCCACTCTGGTTTCTTCTCCTGGAGGAAAGATGGCAAGGGTGGAGGGCTGACCATGGGACTGGAGAGGAAACTCAGCGTGCAGAAGGTGGGTTTGCTGGGAGAGCCAGTGTCTCAATCTCGGAAGAAAGAGATGCCAAAGGTCTTGGACACCCACACGTAGTACCACAACAGGGAGAACATAAATCTAAATTCAAATGTTTTCTATTGATTGTAATCTTATTTTTATTCTTAATTTTTAATCTTGTCTTTTTTCAAGCTAAAGGAAAAGGCAGCTTTTGGTCGTCATATAATATTGCGGTGTTCAAAAATTCACACTGCTAATAAGCGGACATTTCAAGGCTTCTGTTGACATTCATTCGTTCAAAAATGTATAATTAGCAATGTTCCCTGGGGATATCAAAAATTTTAGGGGATATTTAAATTTTTAAAGTTGTAGTATTTATTTTTGTGAAATGATTGAAGAGAACTTTCAGGCACAGAAAGCACTACTGTCCATTCCTCTCTCATCCCCCTTCTGTTTCTTGACAGCCAAAACTGCACCACTGAGAGTGCCTGCTATATAAGCCACTAGGAGAAGAAGCCTATTGACATCTGTTGCCACAGACTGGGATGGAACATTGAAATGTGTGGATGCCTGACTTTGGAAGTCGAAGTGAATGTGTGTATGGTGTGTGTGCGCCTGTATGAGAGAATCAATTTTTGAAACCTGTGTATAAATAAATACCTCACAACCTACCTGTTATGCTGCTAAACAGAAACTGATATATGGAAATGGATTAAATGTCCTTAACACTTGAAGTCCCAGCTTTTTCTCTGACATTTTAGGAACTATTGCTTTGGGGAACCCATGAGTTTTCTTTTATTCTTTACAATTAAAATATGGATTATGCCGAAAGCTTGTAAGATAATTTTAGTGGTTGTGTTTAATAATGTGTATATCTGTAAAAGGTTAAGGCTAAACTCACCCTTCACAGGTGATCCAATCGAGGGCTGAAGAGTCACATTTTATGCTTTTTGATCCGTCTTTTGTGAAATAAAGTATTTCTCTCGTGGCGCTTCTATGGGGAAGTAAGCATTTATTTATTTACCTTTTATTTAACCAAATAATTGTTGCCGTTAAAAACCTCTTATACAAAGAAGACCTGACCAAGAGCAGGCCGAAGCAGCAATAGACAGGATGTTAGTCACATTTTTTGTTGAAAGTTAATTGGTATGTTACAACCTTGGAAGCTTCAGTCTGGAGAAACTGATTTTGGTTTCTTTGAAAAGTAGTAAATTAGTTAATATTCAAGAGTTGTATCGATCCTGATTTACAGATAGACATTTTTCAATGTATGTAATTGTGGTGGTGTCTACAGTGGCTACAGTTGGGATTTACAAAGCACCTTTTTTTGTTTTGTTGGGATTTAAGAGAAGCTTCTTGTAATTAAATGGTCAGACTGTTAATTGCTAACTTTCAGTGTCGGGGTGAATCACAAGAATAAGGAATCGTGTTATCAGCATAGAGATGTTAACTTTAATTAAAATCGTCACGAATGTTAATGAGTTTGCAGCCGGTATAGAATTTATCCTTTTGAAACGCTGTTTTTAATACTGTAGGTTCAGACATAAAATTTGACTATTTGAGCCTTGAACCACAATAACTTTACTACCAATAACAGTTTTGTGTAATTCATTAATTGATAAGAGTAGTGTGGTCAACAATATCAAATGCCTTGGACAAATCAATAAATAAAACTTTATGTACATATCTTGTCCGGGGCCATTTTTATATTGGCAGTTATAGGAAGTATGGGTGTATTAGACTGCATCCAGTTAAAACTGACTAAAATCTATGATGCTCTAAATTTTGTTTTAGCTTTTTAATTGCTTACCTGGGAACTTTCACAATACACAAATTTGTTTTTTATATTTTCAAAATATAATATATATATATATAGGTATCCAATTTGTTAAGATATAAATATTAAATTTGGGACAGATTACAATAACTAAATCAGCGGTTTTAAGTTAAAAAAAAAAAAAAGTATCCAGGTTATCAGAGCCTGCAGACTTTCAGTGATCAAATATTTTTAATGAATATATAGGACAAAAAATTGAAATGTATAGATGGTGGTACTAAATATCTGTTAATATAGCAAGGTATCAGGATTAAATGATTTAATCTGTTTATCAAATATTTGACTAAAACTGTGAGGCAAAACATTTAACACAGAGACATTACCTTTCTGTTATTTACCACCTGATGAAAAACATTGTGGTTGATATCAATTCTTTAAGCCTGTAGTCTAATTTAGATAATAATCAAACTGACCTTTTTTAAATTAAAGGGGTAAACCTGGTTAGCTTCCAGTTATCGCCATTTTTCATTTCCCAGCTAAACACCAAGCATAGTTCCTTTGATGGATGACTTCTGCAAGTTCTTGGGGAGGTTCCAATTTCGATGAAAGGTGCATTAGAAGGGAGTGTTAACATTTAGCTGCGGAATTATGAGGCTTGACGATTATTAAAAACGACGATTAAGCTAAGGGCGTCTAAAATGGGAAGACGTTGGGCTAACAGTGCACAGTGGCTTTATTTGAAATGAGTATTGTTCTACAACCAACATGCCTTAAAACCTGTGCGAAAGTGTTCCGCGCATTACTTTCGAAGAAGTCGTCGATATTATACCCACTACTTATTTGTATTACATGTTCTGCGAATGAGCGAGGTATATAAGTTTGATCGATTATCTTTACAAACAAAGCACTTAGTACAAGACTAATGTTAAATATACGTAAGGCACAAAAAACAAGGTTGTGGCGACATCGTCTAAAGTCTAACAAGTCTAACGTCAAGAATGTTTCTAAAACGATGACGTCATTTTACTGCTGAAGCGTGTGAAATGTCATTTATCCCGGACTGTCGCCTAACAGGAAGTGGCTGCGAAAAGCCGCCTTTAAAGTATATCAGGTTTCAAACAGGCAGAAAAGCCAAACCACAGCTCATATGAATAATGTTCAACTACTACTAGAATGTGACCAACGATTATATTTAAGAAGAAACGCCGTGGGATTCGTGCTGGGAATCTGAGATCTCATACTACCACTGGCATCTAGGAGATTTAAACACGAGGACAAATCCGCCCAGGACGCTGGCTAGCTACATTGCTATGACGCACATTTTTTCACTGTGGTTTTAATTTATTTTAAAATAGGCTAACAATCTTAAAAGTATGATATTTTATTCCCCTCGGATGAAGTGAATCCGAAGCTAATATCAAACTTGACGTAGCCGCACATGAATGGGCAGACGAGTTATGTGACGGTTTTGAAAGTTCACTCTAGAAAAATTGGCAACGAATAACTTGGTAGGCTTGGAACTCTCGCCGTGTTTGGTGGTGATTTTGTCTGTGTGTCGAGAACTACCGTTTTGAAATGTAACCACAGAATTTCGACTGGGAAGCGATGCGGTTTGATGTGGAGTACAGCCTAGCCGGCGAAGGTCTGGGGATGAGCGAGTTCTGGATATACCCGTGGATGCGCAGGATAGCAGTGATTGCGGCGCATGTTATCGCTCTTGGGTTTACAATACTCATGTCCCTGTTGTCCCGACCAGGAACAAGTAAGTCAGTCTTAATATTCGTTTAGTAGTGTATGTTGATTATATAACAACAATTGTTATTGCAACGTTAATTTCCCCAATGTTTCCTTATTGTATCCACTATTTAATTATGTAACGGACGCACTTACAAGTCGACATACAAGTCGGACAGTCAAACACCATAGCTCATTAAAGTTGTCAAATCATATGCGAAAAGTTAACCCTCTCAGTAAATCTTAAAAAAACAAAACAATAATATCTTTAAAAATAAAGCTGGTCATTCTAACATGGTAACATAAATACTATTGATATTCCCAATAAATCTATTAGCTGTGGATTAATTTGTCCTTGGTAGAGAAATGTAAATCTGAAGAGATGGGCCTTCAGGAGTGTTAATTTTTACTGACCTGTCTGGTTAAATAAAGGTTTAATTAAAAAAAATTGAGAAGGCAAGGGCTCTCCTTGCTGGGCCTCTGGGTGGAATGGATAGTTGATTCACTGAGTAAGATCAGTGCCTAGGTAGGATATCGGTGGGAACGAGGTACTGCAAATGGATAGGGGCTTTGGGTGAAGGCTCTGATATGTCAGTACTAAAGTATTTAAGTGGATGCTGGCAGCAATGGGGTGGAGGAAGAGGAAGAGGATCAAGAATGGTGAGGTATGGGTGTGGGCAGAGAGTTGGCCTGCCTAGTGGCAGAGTTCTGGACCAGTTGCCTGGGCTTGATGGCACCCAGCCAGCAGGGAATTTCAGTTGCCCAGGTGAGAAAGTACCAGAGCCAGGACCAGTAGTTGGGTGGAGCTGGTGGTAAGAAAAGGCAGAATCCTTTTCCTTTTATCCAGCATGTATTAGCAGGTACGGTTCAGGTTTATGATAAGGTTGGAGTGTGGTAGAGAGGTGTCGAATGTCTCTCTGATATTCCTGGCGGACTGGAAGGAAGTTAAGACAGTGCTCTCTTTTGGAATGGAAACGACCTGGGTCAGCAAGGGTTTTGCAGTAATTTAGAAAAAACCCAGAAAGAAAAAATCACAAGATTTTTTTTGTGCAATTAGTTTCGTTATGTGAACCAGTTTGTCATATATTGTTAATATTTTAAACTCATGTTAAACTTATGTTAAGTTCTATTTTACTCTTCCAGTCCACTGGAACTTGTGAGTTCTAGTTAACACGATTCTTTTAAAAAGATTTTGTAGTGCATCTACTATTGCGCTGCATACTCACATGGCTGACAACTATTCTAACTATATGGGCTGGAGGTAAAATACTTTTCGCCAGGACAATGTTAAAGACAATACAATGCTTACAGAATTCAAAACATATCCACTGTAGAAACAAGTGCAGCCATGCTGAAATAAAGGCTTATTCTGTGGACCATTCACACTCATCCTCTTAACATGCCTGTCTTCTAAAGATCTGTCTTCTAAACATCCTGGGCTTCATATGACAACACTCATAATTGGAAAATCTGCTGTACAGATTAGACAAAAGAAGGGTATTGCAGAAAATGTATGTATTACATCTTTACTCATGGTCTCTACTAACACATTGCTTTTGTATTCCTAGGTCTCTTCTCCTGGCATCCAGTATGCATGTCTGTTGCAGTAAGTATTCAACCAGTTAATGTGAAACTAATGTGAAACCAGCTGGCAACTCAAAGATTTCAAAAGGCAGTGAAAAGAGCTGAGCATCCTACAACCAAGGTCCACCTGCTGATTTAGTGCATCACTGATCTGGTGGAAATGCAGACCTTTTCTTAGCCAGGGTAGAGGACTGCTATTCCATACATTATGCATTTCCTAATTTATTTTACTGTACTGTAGTAAGTGCACTTTTACTTCTATTTTTGTTAACCTCCTGTATGGTGCATTTTGCTGTGCTGTTGGTGGTGTCTTTCTAGTGCTTTTCTCTGCTGTTATTTGTAAAAAGACTGTTCAGCCACCTGCTGTTCTTTCTTTGATGCTTGAAAACCACGGTGTCTCAAAGAAACGCTTGAGGGCAGCACATCAATTATACACCTCCCTATGAATAATAAAGGAAACGGCCTGGACTGGAGGAGCAACCGTACCTTCTGAGGGGCGCTATTCCATTTGGAGGCTTTGGGTTTCACGCAGGCCAGCCAGCTCTCTTTCGCTCACTGTTGTATGGTGGTTCCTCACTTCAATCCTGTTCATATATAAGCTATGACTGGCCTAGGATAGTTGTAAAACTTATACCACAAGGTAACCACAGAAGGGCTTCTGGTTTCTGTGCTTGAATTTGGTTGCTGGATCGGTTACACAGATATCTGGATATCTAGTATTCCATCTTAGGTTTGATTAATGTGAAATTAATCTTGTTTGTTTTTTGTAGTGTTATTCTTATCTTTGATTGATTACTTGCTTGACTGGAGAATTTTTCTGATGCAAAAGTGACAAACTGACAACAAATAACAGAAAGTGCAAACTAAGATCATCTTAGAAGGACCATCTTAGAATAGAAGGAAAATCAGTAAAAAGGACATTTAATTATGAATAATAATAATAATTAATAATTAATTGAAACATTTACAGTATGAATGTAACTTGCAACTTTTGGAAGCATCTTCACACAGAAGATTCTGTGGTGCTTAATCAAGTATTTGCAAATTCCTGAATAGTTTTTCTCCACCAGATATCCTGGTGAAATGATCAATTGCAAAGGCCAGTCAAGAACTTCGATTTTGTGAACAAGTAACAATTTCTCCATCTACATATGTCATGGAAATATCTCCCTCACTTTTTCTGCACCAAACATAACACAGTGAGCACAAACTGCTGTGAACATAAGACACAATTGTCATTGAGATGCAGTTATACAAATCCATTACAGATCTTTTTGGCTTATTTCATGCTGCTCATAGCACCACATTCATGTAGCCATCGCCGAATGTTTTCGATGGGTTGTATTCTGACGATGCCAGAATATCATGGAGATCTTGAATTTATGATAGTGTACATTTATCTCACAGCTCATTGGGGCAATATTTATTCATCCAATTCATAGGGCTTGGTCTGCTCTCGTGGGAGTGCTTCTACTGACTGAGCCACTCAGCAAACACTCAGTACGAATCTTTGGACAACTGAAAATTGATAAATTATTACGTTCGCTTGTAAATACTTAGAAGTGTGCATCATTTTGGTTTCTTTGTTTAAAAAAATAAAATAAAAATAATCTCCACCATACTGTGGTAAACAATATGCTTCGCTTTTCAGAATTGTTTGTATTATAAAGAAGCTTATTTTCAATTAATTTGAGAAAAATTACTATTTTTATTAAGGGTATTAAAAATGATGCACTATATTCCTAAAATTTGTTTTATTAGTAATGAGAATTAGAAATTAATAATGGAACCTCTCTATCTCAGTTCTGCCTCTGCATGACTGAGGGAATCCTGCTCTTCTCCACCGAGGGCTCCCCATTCTGCTTCAAATCACGGAAGGGAAAAATTCGCCTCCACTGGGTCCTGCAGACGATGGTGGTGCTGTTTGGTGCCACTGGCCTGGGCTTCATTGTGGCCAGCAAGAGTGTGTCAGGGCTTCTCCACCTGGCCACTTGGCATAGCCTGCTGGGAGGGGCCACGCTGGTGACCACGACTCTGCAGGCGGCATGTGGTCTGCTCGTGCTGTTCCCCCGGCTGCCCCACGCCCCTTCCGTGGCCCGCCTCCGTCTTTACCACGCCACCTGTGGCCTGGTGGCCTACCTGCTGGCTACCATCACCGTGTTGATGGCCATGTTCAGCGACTGGTTCCAGGCTACTGTCAAGGGCTTTCTTTGGTATGCATTCCTGCTGCTGCCACTGTTCCCTGCCCTGGTGGTGATGAACCAGGTCACCAATGGGTACCTGTCCCGGAAGAAGATCACCATGTGAGCCATCATTTTAAGGCGCAGCTTTGTAGATGCTCGTAATGAAATCGTGCATCAAGTTGCCTGCAGATGATTCCCAGATACCGTGAATTGAGTTTGATATTTTTCTATTTTACACTTTTTTGACATTTTCATTGAGTTTCATTACAGTTTTAAATATTGTAACAAGGGTAGGAAAGTATTGGGTTTTCAACCATATTCTACTGCATGTATGTCTTATTTTATTTTAAACTCTGGTTTGTCTTCTGTGTATCCTGCGTGCGTATGAGGTACTGCCTCTCTAGGGATTGCAAATTAATGAAAGGGGAATAAGGAATTTAGGGAAGCAAATGTATTTTTAAACACTATAGTGGATATCACAGTGGCCTCAGAAGAGACAGAATTATTACAGTTTCTGGCCAAGTACCAGGAAAACAAAATGTTGATGACTACTTATTGATAAAAATCAGCCCAAGTGTTATTTGTAGGGAGTGTTTGAGAGGAGTAGACTAAATGACCCTTTCCCTCTCAGGGTGCTTTTAGTTTATTGCACTGTGCAGCTGTTTACGCAACGGCATGCAAATGAAGGGAAATCTTTCTGGAATTTTCCTTCAAAACGGCGGTTCACGTAGACAGAGATCAACACTTACATGTCATGTGACATCTTGTGAAAATTTAACTAAGAACAGCTGTGATTTTTGTCTTGCGTCTGGTTCAATACCTTAATTGATCAACCAAACAACCCATGGCTGTAAATATTTTTTCAACTAATTATCTCCATTCTTATTTTATTAAACAAAACAATTACACAATTAACTCTGAGGTATATGAAACAAAGCAGTCTAACCCAGAAACTGCAGATCTTCTTGATAGAGAGAAATAGGCACCTTCAACACATGCTACCAAGGCTGTCCACAATTACATGAAATGCACCATTGCAAACCATGAAACCTCCCACCAGCAACAGCAATGACACTGTATGTAAACTTCCCTCAGAGTCCTCAGGGTTCAAACATGGTCAACATGGATGTCCATTGTCAGCAATAATTGTATTTAGGTCATGGATTGTTATGGAACAATCTTTATGTTGCTGTATACAGTTATGGTCAACATTATTGGCACCCCAGAATATATCAGTATATCTCAATATATCAGTATATCATGTACAATATCTCCTGACAAATCATGTGTACTGTAACAACTTTGGTTTGAAACAGTACAGGATAAAACAATAACAATAAAAAACGAAATCGGAGGAAAAAGTAAAGAAACGGAAACATTGCCATTACATGATTATTGGCTCCCTTTAGAGGAACACAAATCAGTTTGAAAAAAAGAACTAGATTAGACTCACCTGTGGTAAATTAAAAATAAGACTCACCTGTGATAAATTGTCATATGACTTAACCAAAAGAATGATGGCTTTCATGTTTAAAAAGACCACTTTTATTCCCTGTTCCTTTTTCACAATGGTGAAGATATAAAGACATAAAAAGGTGTGACTGATCTTTGCCAAACCCTACCTAGGCAAACCACAATCCTTATGGGAAAATATTCTATGGACAGATTAAACCAAATTAGAGCTCTTTGGCAATGCAGACCAGCGATTTATTTATAGGTGATTAAATTAAGCTTTTTTTTTTTTTTTAAACACCCTACCTACAGTTAAATATGATGGAGGATCTGTAATGTTGTGGGGCTACTTTGCTGCCTCTAGTACTGGAGGCATTGAACGTATTTAAGGAATCATGAAATCAGAGGATTACCAGGGAATTTTCGAGCGAAATGTGTTACCCAGTTTAAGAAAACTAGTTTTGGTTTGAAGATCATGGGTCCTCCAGCAGGATAAGGACCCAAAGCACACATCCAAAAGCACAACCAAATGGTTGAAAAGGCCAAAACTGGTTTTAAACTGGCCAGCAATGAGTCCTGATCTCAATCCGATTGAAAATCTTTGGGGAGAGCTGAAATCTACCATTGGGAAAAGGAATCCTGCAATCATTCAAGAGCTTGAACAAACTGCAATGGAAGAGTGGGAGAAACTACCAGCAAACAGGTGCAAGAAGCTTATAGATGGCTACGATAAATGTTTGGAGGCTGTCATTGTTGCCACAGGTTGTGCAACCAAATATTAGGGAAGGGTGCCTTTAATGCTGTCCAGGTCATATTTTATGTTTCTTCTTTGAAATCACTATATGGAAGTTGAAAAGGCATCTTTTTTTTGTTTAGCTTTGGGCATCCTATTAAAATATCGTGATAATACAGAGTTGTTACATTTCCATTTATTTCTGAAGATATTGTACATGATATACAAAAAATGTAAGGGTGCCAATAATGTTGACCAGAACTATATGGCGGTTATAGGCAATTCTCAACTCCTTTCTATGTGGTTAACATAGTGTGATTGGGACTGGGATCTGGGTGTCAAAGCAGTCAGAAAGTGTCTCAAACTACAAGATGTTAAGAATACTGAATTTCTGTGGGGTCCAAAGAACCTACACTACCAGGAGTGACCTATAGCAAGAACAGTGGGACCCATGGAAATCACGCATTCCCAGAACCATGTGATTCTTGAGCCTGACGCTTGATTGGCTGTAACTTGAGCCTGTTAACAACAGAAATGGAACCAATTTGTCTTGCTCCAGAAATTGCGACAGAGCAATGGGTCCTGTTAAGAGAAAAATGCACTTGGGTGAATTCAGTGTATATAAATAAATGCAGTAAGTCTTCTGGGAGGTACTGAATATCGTATTGAGAAAATTTAAACTTTTGGCAAAAAAACTTTCGTTTCTGTGTTTGATGTATTTCTGTCAAATAAACACCTGAAAACCTGCAAACACATGTCAGTTACAACAGTGTATAACACTGATTTACGTTATGTTTTCCTATGGTTCCTTGCGTTGATGAATACAAGGAATATTTTAACAACCCTAAAGAAAACTTTAGTTTTACCTCGTTTTTAGCAAAACCACAGTAAGAAATGTCGGAAGAACAGTATATAATGTGATTAGGCTGATGTGGATCCCATAACATCATAAAGTCATAAAAGGCAAAGGCAATTCAGTCTCAAATTATTATAATCTGTATATGTGAAGAGGATCACCTTAAATGTGTAAGTATTGTGTTTTATTTAAAGAGAAGTGAGAAATAGTTTTTTAGTCAAATCTTGGTCTTTCTCTCCAATGCTGGAAGGCCACCTTGTGGCTAAAAATTAAAACATGACCATAACCATGACAAATGATTGAAAGACCCGATCTCAGGAAAGCAGATACTAATTTAGTCACTAATGTAATTACCTTGGACTGACGATAAATTAAAAACAGCGACCGTGTAATCCTGTCGATTGCGCTGTATGGAAGTTAAATATGGGGTCCAACTAGTCAGCAAAACTACACTAAATAGGACAAGCATCCAACTGAGACCCTGCATGCAAAATTTCTAAACATTCAGTACTCATACCCTAATAATTTTCAGGACCCACAGCCCAGTAAAGCAAAGTTATTTAATGTATAACTATTTTTTCACTATGAATTAACCATTGATAATATTTTTGTTCTTGAGTGTTGAAAATTCTGTTCTGTATATTATATATTTATACTGTACGTGATATCAGTTTTCCAGTTGGTTGTTTTTTGGTGATCCTGCATGTAACGATACACCAGAGATTAGTTTCTGAAATTAGTCACAGAAATGAGTCATTATTAAGAATAAAGATGATTTAAGTTCAAGAATGGAGGAAATTTTGTCCTATACTCAGTATTAAGAATAAAGAAAATTTAAGTTTTTAAAGTGCACTCCTATTTAAGATACCTCTCAAGCTCTGATAACCAGGAGATGGCATCATCCTTCGATTTGTCCAATCCTGAAATGGTTACTCTGGAATGCACCAGTATATTGAACACCAGCTCTGCTACCAAGCTAAGCGGCTTGCACATTACAGTTAAACATTGGCATACAGTGTGTGTGTATAATGCATGCGTGGTAAAGACATATTGTAACTATTTTATAGTTCTTAAAAGTATGCAATAAATGTATCAATGCTGATGTACAGCTGTCATGCCAACAGAAATTATTGGTGGGCGCACCACCTGCAGTTTTGCTACTTATTTGGATACCACTGCTCTGGATACTGGTTAAGAACACAATTAAGAGTAGTAGAGTGAGCCAAGTCATCCCTAGTCATATTTTTAAACTAGGTATTTTGTTTTATAATTTAGCAAGATTATACAACCCGAGATGAGATTTTGAGCAGAGTTAGAATAACAATTCAAAAAAATGCTTTGGGTTAGTAATATTTATTTTAAACCTTGTTTAAAATACATTTTTGAATGTTAAAAATGACCGAAGAGAACACCAGGTGAATCAGGCAGTAATGTGATTTGAAATTCAATGCTTAATTGCTGTTTTATTGCTAAAAAGACAGTAACAATTCCATATCCTGTTAATTAAGCTTGAATAAAAATATTTGCAACTATGGCTCCCTCAGACCAAGTGTGTCACTAGGAGCCCTCATACCCACAGTGACACTCTCATTCACTCTCACACCCAGTGACTCTCCTCGTCTCATTTGCTCTCTCACACTGTGAGTGACATTCATTGGCTTTCCCCACAGATAAAGGTGACGGTTCCATCCAACAAGTCCTCCATGTTGACTGCAACAATCTCTGCCCCAGAGGTGGAGCTCTCTGAGTCCCCCAGTGCCACATACACCTGTGAGCAGCCCAGTTGGGACTGGTCCAGGGTGATGACCTCTTCTGTCCCCCCAGAAGGCTCCTCTGTCTGGATGACCTGGGCAGGTGATACACACGTCATACAGAGCCCCGAATTAAGCTCTAAGTGAAACAAGTTTTCATCAGGGGGTGAATGAGGAACGATAAACTACGGAAATTTTCGAACTTCTGTCTGTGTAAATGTTTAATAAAGGGGAATTTTGTTAGTGACATCAATCATTTTACAGTACAAAGGGGAAGTTTTAGAATATAAAATGCTGGATATGCTTCAAAATTAAAGGGTTGCTATACAAGAGGAAAAAATGATTACATTCGGTGACAGAGGTGTAGCGACTGGTACCATTTGTGAGGTGGAGACCTGGGAGTTTTCAGACAGCACATCATGGTGCTTGGAAAGGAAGTGCTCCTGCAGCTCCAGTTGGCTGGGGAAGAGGAGGTCGCAGTGGGCGCACCCAGAGACTTCCCCTTCCTGGCTGAAGTGCTGGTTGCAGAGGTGTAGCTGTACTTCGGCGGCCGTGTGGAAGGAGCCTGGGCAGTATAGGCACTTAAATATCTGCGACTCTGCACAGGCACCGACACAACAGTTCCTCGTCAATTATGGATAATTTAATGGTGCCAATTTATTTCCCTCTGGGGCCAAACAGTTGTTTCTTAGTCGACTAAACCCACCATTTTTAATTATTCCTAAAAAACCCAGTGTCGCTCTAAACTGATTCGTGTATTTTTTTCACTGTAAAAGCTTTTCTGGGGTCTGGCCAGGGAAATATTGTATTACCCTTCATTGTAAAGTGTCTGTGATATGGAAACGTGAAAAGCGCTTTATAAAAATAAATTGATTAACTTAAATAAATAAAAGTGCAGCTTTTGATGTTATTTTACTATCATGGTACTTGTGCTTACCTTTTTCTGTCTGCACCAAAACATTTTTTAATTGGATAAAAATCATATTTACATATGGCCAATTTTAAATTTTCATTACTCCCCACAGTGACAGGTAAGCACTTTACAGCAGTTACCTGAATGGTTTTCCTTCTTATGTGCCACCAGCAGGTCTGACTCTGTGAAATGTTGTTCGCAGTCATCACACTTAAAAACTTTCTCTGTTGGAGAGAGGAACAGACTGAAAACAATGGTACTAAAAGAAAAACAGGTGACAATGGCAATGACAATGACAATGTGGATAAAAGGGACTACCAGGATGCTCTGACTTCTCGTGCTTGGCCAGGCTGGTGCTGCTGGAGAAGGCCTTGTCACAGGCCATGCACTGGAACAGGGACTTCAAGAGGCGGTGGCTCTGGCCAGCGAAAACTTCTGGGTGGGTGGTGCGATTGTGATACCACAGACCAGATAGTTGCTGGAGAACCAAGAACCACCAAATTACACCAAATAAACCTAAAAATAAGAAATATTGTACTAATCTTGGTATGTAGTCATATGCATGCTTACTATGTCAAATAAAAAGTAACTTGAAATGTATTCACAGAATACTATATGCCCATCACGTGTCCATCGGTTGATGGAATTGTCAATGTAAACTATCACTACATTGTAAATTCCATATGGCTTTATTTCAATAGAAGGAACTATTGGTCTGTCCAGAACCTTTACCTGGTAAGCTTTGTGGCAAATCTTGCAGCTATGAGGCTTCCCTCCAACATGGATGACTGCATGTTTTTCCAGAAGGGCATCGCTGTTAAAGATTTTCTTGCACTTGTCACACTGGTGGTACTCCTTGGGATGACACTCCTGAATGTGCTTTCTGTGCTCCTCCAGAGAAGCAAAACTCATCCGGCACTTCTGGCAGTCGTGGGGGTCTGCAATGTCTGACATGGCAGGGGTGCAGGGGAGGAGGTGTTGGAGGTATTGCACTATCACAGATGGGCATTTTTCCTCTGGAGGATTTTTCCTATCATTGAGCAGCTAAGACCCCATGTGAAATGTGTACATTGCGTGATTTAAGGTAGAATGTGCGCAGTGACTCACTGTGAAATGTGTGCAGGTGAACGGACAGCCCATTGGCTTGGCTGAATCCCTTGCCACACTCTCTGCAGACATAGGGCTTGTCCCCAGTGTGCGTGCGCACATGGCGCGTCAACTCGATTGACTGGGCAAACAGAGCCTCACAGTACTGGCAGGCATACATCTTACCTAGGAACATCCATTTCAAAAGGTTAAGACACCCACCGTGGCATTAGAGTAGGGAAAATACATGCTAAATACATTGAGGTTACAATATAGTTTTAAAAGGATAAGGAAGTACATTCTTAAAAACAACTTTTCTTCCAAGGGTATAGGTTTAAACCAGCAAGGTGTTAAATTGGCTTGAAACCATAAACTGAAGATCATCAATTGTGAACAGGAGCCATTCCAGAAAAACCCTGTTCGGTCTGGATGTACAATTGGTTTCACTGATCCAGTTGCATTCAAGCCATGTAATTGTATAGATATTCAATTGGGGAGGCACATCCCTTTTGAAAACACTGCTAGCTTACAGGCGCCTGGGGATGCCGACATGGAGGCTAATAAGTACTGCTATTACCCACCCACTCCAGTCCCAAATCTGTATTTGAACGTGGGCCAAGTCTGTGCTTGAGCGAGTACCTTCACTAACTGAGGCACTCAGGAGGCCACAGAAGCAATCTCAGCCGAGAAACACACTCAAGGGTATGACAGCAATCATGAAATCTGAACCGGAAACCTTTTCACACATTAACCACCATATCACATAGTGTACCCATAAGCTAATACCACATAGATGATATTAATCATACTAGACAAAGCTTAACAACATTTTTTAACAACACTTGCCATCCACTAACTGGGTGGTAAGTTCTGGTGGAGGGTTTGGCATCCCCTTGCTCCCTACTAGCCATGTACCTTCAGAGTGCTTTTTCTTAGTATGGTAGGAAAGAGCGGCTGCCTGGCTGAAGCTCATGTCGCAGTGTTTGCAATGGAAGGGCCGCTCGCCTGTGTGTAGGCGCACATGGTTCTTCAGGGACGAGTTGGCTGCAAATTTGGCTCCACACTCCTCACACGCGTAGGGCTTCTCGTCAAAGTGGTCAGTGCGTTTGTGGTACAGCATGCCTGGGATTCCACATCGATAGAACAAATTAATGGGTACTCCTTTGCTTTGTTCCCCTGGAGCAGCATGCCTGCTTGTAAATTATTTACACAAAAAAATTGCTGCCCATCCACTTCAATTCCCTGGCTCTGGCAAACAATGTCCTATCTTCAGCTGCTTGCCTCTCCTTAAATACCAGCTGCGATCTCCTATCTTCCATGGATGACTGTCTGTTTTAGTCTAAGCCCAAAATGGTGTATCCCACACTTCCAGCAGGCTCTAAACTCTTTTTACAGCTTCTCAACCTGGTCTACCAATGACAACAAAGGGAGAAGAGCGAGGTGGAGTTGTTTGCCTCCCTTCCTGGTTTACTCACCTGATGGGTGGGCAAAAGTCTTCTCACAAAGGTCACAGGCCACCAGCTCCTGCCTTTTCCTTTTCTTGCGGGCGGGGCCTTCATGGGCCTGGGCCAGGTGCTGCTGCAAGGCCCGGGGTGTGGCCAGCTCTTGGGGGCAGCGTGGGCAGCGGTGGCTGGTCTCGCGGGACAGCGGACACCGCCTACGGTGTACCTCCATCCGACACCTGAAGGCAAAGGCTTTTCCGCACCACTGACAGAAGCACTGCTTAGACGCCCCTCCCCTCTCCTTCCCCACGTCCGTGCCCTCGAGAGCGCCGGACATCTGCACCCCCTTCAGTTCAGCCTCTTTCCCTGGGAACAAAGTGGAAAAAATCATTTAAATATAACGTTGGGTTATTATCATAAACTTGGTTTCTAGAAATATAAATATTAAAAGGGGTTATACCATTTTAAGAACCCCATAATTCGGAGCAGTATGCCAAATTACTTGAGAGTCATTGGAAACTATGCATGCACAATTTTCAGCTGACAGAACCTGGTGAACGCATGCGGAGTCACCCCTACTGTTGATGTCTGTGAGTAAAGCACCTAGGAACATCGCCTTGTGGAGTGGCCAGTGATGTTTTTAGGCGGGGCTAAGCCATCTTCACCATCTCAGTGAGCCAACAGGACAAAATGGCATTATACTCCCCAGGGGCATCACTAGGATTTGATCTGAAGGCATTCGGGGTTCATCCCAAGCTCCGTGATTTAATGCATAGTTTAGTCTGTTGATGCCATGTTTTATGACATTTTTACAGTTTTTTTTAAATGTGTGGCTAATAACTTAAGGTTATTGCACACATGTAAACAACAGAAAATGAAAGAATAGGCAAGCCTGGAATTGATAATGTTCCAGAGAGATTGGCCAGCCAACTAGATGGCATAATCAAATAGTATTCGTCACAAAGCGCAGAACAGATAGCATTTTCCAGAGGAAATCAAATAACCCAGAGCCAAACGGGAAAATGATCCCCCCCCCAGAGTCAGTCGAGAGAATTCACACACTAGAAAATTATGCAATAAAAGACACATACAGAATAAAACCAAATAAAGTAAAGAATGAGGAGCAGAATAGAA
Organism: Hiodon tergisus; assembly: GCA_025775045.1. Taxonomy (NCBI): domain Eukaryota; kingdom Metazoa; phylum Chordata; class Actinopteri; order Hiodontiformes; family Hiodontidae; genus Hiodon; species Hiodon tergisus. Next base: position 35,092 of record JAOVYW010006208.1, read on the forward strand.
GATAATATAGCCATAAAGGTGATTTCCTGCCTCCTAAGAGCACAGCTAGACCAACAGGGGTTGACCAACTAATATAGAGGTGACCGCAAACAAAAAAACTGATTTGCACCTGAAGATTCTTTTGCAAGAGCTCTTCAAAGAACAATATTATGATTTTCTTACCAGCCTGCTCAAGGTCGCTGAACAGAGGAAGAAGCTGAGGGAAAGACTGGCGATTCATGGAAAGCATCATGCAGAAAGGCTGAGCAGAGAGCGACTTTTCCTCCAAAATCTGTCCCAGGATGTCTTTCATAGACAAACATAAAATCCCCTCTCTGCAAGTTTGAACGAACTGTAGAACAGAAATCACAGGTAAAGTAAAGATAAGGTGCAGGTTTCCAGCACTTTGATTTCTCTGACCTTCTCCTGAGACCTACCTCGGTCAATTCTTCTGCCATACTCCCAGGATCCTTCACGCTCTCCAGAGCTCCCAGATCCCTCACATTTTCTAGGATTAATGACTTGTGCTTCAGCAGGATATCCAAGTGTAGGCTCTCAGAGTCCATGACTGAAAGGAAAGGATCACACATGTTAATCACAGGCAACATTTTCAGTTCCATTTTCTAAGTAGAAGGCCAATTATTTTATTCCCATTCTCTAGCAGGCCAAAGATTTCAGCCCCATTTTCTAATAGGAAAATTTTTTTAAATGTTAAATGGGTTAGGCACTGTTTGATTGATTTAATAAGTTCTGATCCAGTTTTACGGTCAGCTGTTTGATATATTGGAGTTACTCACCGGACTGAATGAGTTTCTCGGCTCCAGGCTCTTCCCGGACCTCCCCGGTCAACATTTCCAGCCATGAATTTTGAGCTGCAGCCCTGAATAGCAACCTCCAGACAGAAAGGGCAGACAGAGAACTTCCTTCCAGAGCCAAGGATACAATCCTGTCCAGACACTGAGCACCACTACTCTGTTTCAGGAATCCCTGGATACACTGAGAAAAGATACATAAACTCAGGTCACACTGAGAGAAGTTTTATAGATTATGCACTGGAACTGAATGGAAATGTGATGCACTATAATACTGAAGTAAAGACAAAAACATTAATACTATGAAAAAATGTATTCAAGTAGTAACTTCTTCCAATCTTCTTGCAGAATTGCAATAACTATTATTTTCACAATGGCTGCTTATCCTCCCTTTGACCCCACAAAGCTTTAATCATGTTGTGGTAAGAATCTGAGGTGGCCATTCGAATACTGAGTGTTCCATCTGCATCTGCAGGCTTTCACTCTCAGTTGATCTTAACCATGTTTGCAGAGTGTTTGGGGTCATTATCATACTGAAAGATAGTTTTTGCTAACCGGTCATTTTCCTGTAAATACTGCATGATGAATCAAGTTCCTGTCATTCATACATCCATCTATTTTTACCCAATCCCTTACACCGTAGACTGAAATGTGTTTCACCGAAAAAATGCAGACAGGCATCAATGTACTTCTTGCCTACTCTTATCAACTCTGGTATACTGGTGTCTTTGTAAACCAAAAATGTCAAATTTGGAAATACTTTCTGTCACTGGTTGTCGCTCCATGCTTTATGGTGCCTTTCCACAAGAACCATTTCTTAGCTGCACCAAGCCCTACAATACCATTTCTTATGAGACTTCCTCTCACGGTCAAAGTGTCTAGATGCTGAGAAATACTTCACTGGAGTTCCATCTGACCCTAAAGGTTGTGACATTTAAGTACTGTTTATCAGATTCAGACAGCTTTTTTGGCCTTCAACTGTGATCTCTGTCCTCAACTTGCACAATTTTTGCACACTCTTTGTATGCTGCCGTTGATAAATACTGCTGTGTTCACAAAGTCCATATTTAAACATTAACAATGCCTTATCTACCACTAGTTTCACTTTCTCTCATGAGCAATCAGGTTGGATACATGCTTATCACTCCTATGTGTGTGTTTTTCTGTGGCCCACACTCAAGTACTCCACATATTGTACAGAAACAAAGTAGTACACTTCTCTCTGGTGAATGTATGGCAGTGTTCATGTAAATTATAGTATCCCATCAAGAGGCAAATAGAGGCACAAAAGGGGTCGATATGTACCTCTCTTTCTTCAGCTGGAAAACCAGTAATTGCCTCCAGTGTGAGTAGGAGGTTCTGGGGGTCGTACACCCACTCCAGGAGTCTGCTGCGGTACTTCCTCAAAAGCCTGGCTTCGTCTTATTCAGGTGGTTGTCAAGAGAATCAAAAGATTCACATGAAGTTGAGAAGCATGAGATGATTCCAGCTCCTCACATAATCTAATGTTGATACACATATTACCACTGAAAACGTTAATTATATAGCTAGGTATTTACTAGAGCACTTCAAGTTGTTTAAATCCTGAAATTGGTAGGTTCTTGTTAAAGTTCTAATTTCTTATCCTCAAAGCCTTTTATACTAGTCAATGGAAAACATGACCAAGAAACAAACAAAAAAACAACAACCCTGCTTCATCTCTTACCTGGTTTGTCTGCTGCAGTGTCTGTGGAGGTCTGGGTCCCCTCCAGGAGCAGCTGTAGGCCGGGGGAACTCTTATGGAGCGTGCGGAGCAACTTGTGCAGACTGCCCTCACTCACCGTGCCCTCCTCCCACACTTGCTTCAGCAACTGCTCAGCAGCCTCCCTGGGGGTCCTGTCTCGACAGACCTCATACACCACCTGGGGCAAGAGGTCACAAGTTCATGTCACCTGTCAAACAGCTTCAACAGACCTCGTACTGAATATTTTTTGTCAAGTCAAGTCAAATTTATTTCTATAGCACATTTAAAACAACATGAGCTGACCAAAGTGCTTTACATATACATAAACAGATCAACAGAGCAACAATCAACAACAAAATAAATCATGCGTATACCCATACAGAGAGCAGGATAAAAATATAGCAATTTAAGTACAATTAAAAGCCAAAGAAAAAAGGTGGGCCTTGAGTTTAAAAGACACAAACGAGGAGGCAGATTAATTAAATATCAGAGGTCAGCAAAAGCGGTAATATAAAAACATGAACATATGGATTGTGTAATTATACACACCTTCATTTAATACTTGGTGAAAGTACCTTTTTCAGCAATTACATCAGTGAGTCTAAGTCTATCAGCTTTGAACACTGAGATGTTACAATTTTAACCCATTCTCCATGGCTAACTTCTCTAGCTCTGCCAAGTCGATAAACCAGAAATGAAACACTGCCCTTTGTGTACAGTTAAAAAAAGAGTCCTTAATGGAAATAAGACACTTTACAGTCTACAGTAAGCTTATATTCAGATAAACGACCGTATCCATTTAATTCCCTGGTGTACTGAGAACTTAATCAATATACACAGCTGAAAAAGTTATCCCTTAAGATATGTGTATTTTGTGTGTTTCCATTAGTACCTCCCTCTCCCTCTCCTCCAGACAGCTGTTGGCTGCTATAATCAGGCTGTCTGTGAGGAAGCTGATGTCCGACAGCAGGTCAATCAGCTCCACAGAGTGGGTAAGCAGGGGTACATCACTCTCAGACCTCTCCTCGACAGACATGCCTGCTGTAAAAGAAAAACGAAAACAATAATCCACAGGTCTTTCACATAAATAACAGCAACATAAATGTTAACAAACAAGTTAAACTGGACTAACCAAATAATTAAACAGAACAAACAAGACAACACACAAACAGAAACAAACAAAACATGAAAAAACAGCCCATGACACAGAAACATTAACACAAAGACCTGTAATACACGGCAGTGTAAGAACATTAAAGCACTGGACATTCCCACAAAAATTACAGGACTCTACACTTTTTTTTCAGGAGCACATTTAAAAAAAAACTATTATTTAATAACATGTCAAAACAATAACCACATCGGGTAGAAAGTTATAGCATATATTACAACACTGCTGTTCCACCAGCATTCCCACAATTGATGTTGAAAAAGGCGACTTACTAATTACTGTAAACAATCTTTTTCCCATATAATATTTTGATGTTTGTGACTCAAAATCAAAAAGGTCAAGAGATATTATACTTACAAAGTTAAACTTCAATCCTTACAGAAACACAAACATCAATAACACATACACATAGACTTATAAAAAAAAACACGCCTGTCACACATCATGTTTGTTATCACATCTATGTAGTCATTCATAACGCCCCTCTTAGTGCACCATAACACATGAACCACTGAAGCAGCATGGAAATATTTGCATTACATGTTCATTATAATAGTAAAAACTACTGTGTATTCCTCAACTTCTGAAAAACTGACAACAGAATTCAACTCAGTCGTACTTTAAGAGGACACTTTGGGGTGGGCGTCATAGCCATTACCTGCAGGTCCCCTGTTGGTGCTATCCTCTTGCTCCGCTGGTTCTTGCAGCAGGGGGGCTAGTTTTGGATGGTACTCCTTTAGGAGCTCCAACAGCGTGAGCAGGGTGTGTGGTGAAAGGCTCCCACCTTCAGTCGCACAGTTTAAGAGCTTGTAGAAAACACTGGGAGTTTCTGGGTCCTTTTTACCACAGTCTAAAATGACCTAGGTGGAGGGAAGGAATACACAGGATTGAGGATGAACAATGGTACCGTCACAGACAGATTTTTGCCATCTCTGTGCTGGCTGAGACACATCAGGGGTGTTCTATGCATTTTAGGACTTTTTTTAGCTGTTAGATAATTTTCACCATAATTTGTCAAACTAACAAATTAAGCATGAACCTGTGACCTCTAAATCATTAGGCTCAACCTGCACTTCAGCAAATTCCATTAGCTATTGTTCGATTTGGGAGGATCCAATGTGCAAAACCCTTTATGGTTACCTGTTGGAAGTTTCATTTAGTGTCTACTATCATGCCATTATCCTGTTCTTTTCACTGCCTATAGGGTCAGGAAATTGTTTTCCAGCATTTACCCCACTTGGCTCCAGGTTTTCTTATTGTCAATTTCCTCAGTAAAAAGCAGTATGTTTAGTGCTTTACGAAAATGTAATTATAAAAATGCACCATAACAAATAAACTTTGATTGATTGATTGATTGATTGAAGGAAAGGAAATTATTACAGCATCTCATTCTGTGTATATCACACTATAAAAGTTTGATTGTAAAAGGTGACTTATATGTTCAATATATGCTCAACAATAGTTAATAGTATGTGTGATGCATGCTAGGGTGAGGCTCTGGAAGGACTACAGAGAAGACAACAGCCTCTCCGGCAGAACTTCAGTCTCACTTGTCTCTCCACACTAGAGATTCTCTCCCACATCTCCATGGCTTTCACCCATAGCTGCAAATCCCCAATAGCTTCAGCAATCTTATCTCTGCTATGGAAAAGAAACTCCAAGTACTCAGCGCCTGCCCGTGATCCTGTGGAGGGAACCAACAGGGTACTTTTCAAACAACTTAAACAACACATTCAGAGTTTTTTAAATCACATAACGATAAAAATAAAAGACTCACTTTAGAAGTTTGTGTATTGTGGATGTTTATGAGACAGTCCTGTGTGTGTTGTGTGGCAGTTATGACTCTTGTTGATGTTTGAGTGACATAGTCAGGTCAATAAATATTTGGACATAGACAAAGTTATTCATATTTAAGCTGTCTATCACAGAATATTGGAGTTAAATAATATATAATAAATAATAATAAATATGAGCTCAAAGTGCAGACTTTCACCTATAATTTGAGTGCATGTATATCCAAATCAGGTTAATGGTGTATGAATTACAGCACTTGTTATATGTGGTCCCCCTTTTTAAGGGGCCAAAAGTATTTGGACGATTGGCTGCTCAGTTGTTCCATGGCCAGGTATGTGCAATTCCCTCATTAGTTCTATTACAAATAAGCAGATCAATGGTCTATCTATTGCTGTTAACCTCAATATGAAGGACAAAGAGTTGTCAGTGCCAGTGAAGCAAGACATCATTACGCTGAAATCAAAACAAACCCATCAGAGAGATAGCAAAAACATTAGGTGTGGCCAAATCAACTATTTGGTACATTCTTAAAAAGAAAGAATGGGGCATTGAGACTTCATATCAGGATGAGGAGTTGGAAACCTGTCCCGCCTGGGGATTCCTGGTGATGATTTTCACAAGGGGAACCCTTGCCATCTTCTGTGGCTGTCTGCTCAACTTGCTGGATGACGTTCCTGGCATCCTCTCCTCTGCAACCTTCTGCTTCAGCATTGGTCTGCCCTATGGCTTCTCTCAGTCCTTTCAATGGATCCTTTTCCACATCTGGGGCAACAGCAGCAGGAAGGCACTGTGGGGTTGTGACCGGAGAGAGGCCAGGAGTGTCGGGGGGCTGTTTCATCAGGTTGGTGAGGATGTTCTTACAGCTGACTGCTAAGTCAAACATCTGCAGGCTGTCGGCTGCTGCAATGATTCGGGTGAAGTTGTGCTTGCCAGGAGGCAGCCTACCAGTGTAGGCCATCTCCAGCAGGCTGGAGAACTCCTGAGAAGTGACCAGGGCTGGATCAATGGAGATGCTGTCTGAACCCTCCAGCAAGGACCTGAAGAGCAAACTAGAAGCGGCCAAAACCAGCTTGTGGGCGCGGTGGGGGGACTCGCCCACAAGGATGGTGCAGTCACAGAACTGGCCTTCTCTACGCAGGGCATGGAGTTGCTGCATCAGCTGCCGACTATAGTTAGGCAACTCCATGGCCAGGCCAAATAGGATCAGTGGTGTGCCTTATCTGAAGAGAGAGAACAGCCAGGACACTACTAAAATCTCGGGATCATTTTCACAAATGAGTACTTAAATAAACGGATCTAGTTATATCTTCACAACATAGTAAGACTATAATTTAAGGAAACTTTTTTTAAAGCAACAAAAGAAATGATTTTCAAACACTTTATTAATTACATACAAATTAAATAGACAGAAACATTTGTTACAAGTATCAAGCTGCTACGTTGTCTTTAATTTGTAGCTAGCTGGCTAGCTACTTTTGAGTATTCTCTCGCTAGGTAACTAATGCTAATAGTAATCGAGATATCTAAACATAGCGGTCTCGTATTCAGTCGAAATACACATTAACAAAATCACAATCTGCCAGCCACTGAACTGCGACATACGCCCTAAGCGTGCAAACACGTCGGAGACCGATGACCAAATGTCACATTGAGCAAGTACTCAAGCGAACTTCCAATATAACATTCTTGTAAATTTACCTTGATTCTGATTCAAATAATCCTGCTCTTTATTTAAACTCCATCGACGGACAAAATTATGAGAAACAATAAAGATTCTGTATTTTGAACATGGCGACGTTTCCAGAGAGTCTTTTAATGGCGGAGACTGCATTTTCGAGAGTTGGGAAATGCCAAACCCCGGAAGCTGAGTAGTGCAAGGAAGACGAGAGTGATTTTTTTTTTTTTTTTTTTACTGAATGGGAATTAGTAGGGAGGCACAAAAGTATCTGATATACTCAAAAATAAAAAAGTGTTGTTATAAATATAAGAAATATAAAAACAATGGTGCTTTTTAAACTTTCAATTAACAACATTATGTCAAAGGGATAATGAAATATCTTGATATCCTGGCATAAAAAAGTTTAACTTTTATTAATTTTTTAAATGTTACCTTTTGCTTTTCTAAGTGATGTACCTGGTTGATAACTGCTATTGAAAATCTTGTGGATTGTGGTGAAATGTTTCTCCCCGTTGTGCCTCTTGGATATCGCGATGCTAGTCCCACAGATGAGGCATACACTTTTGCCTTTGACATTTGTGAAGAGAAATTATGTCCCCTACACCTCGTTAAAGTAATAAGTCTTTTTCTTTTTTGCAGGACCTGGTGCGCCATCAGCCATAATTAATGCTTTATAGTTTTTTTTTTTTGTTATAGTTGATTTCACCTTGTTTATCCCGTCAGCTCGCTACCGCCTCAACTCACAGAATAGGCTACGAGAAACGTACGTAGCGTATGTTAAGAATAACATGCGTAAACTTCTAAATATTTACATTTTTTAAATGATGATTTTATTTGACGTTTTAATGTTGTATGAAATTTTAACATAACAGTTTTAATTTTTTGTAAGTATAAATAAAAAAATCAATAATTAAAATTTGGCATATTGCAACGGGGATGGAAAGCAGCGCTTCCCCTGCCAATGGCGATCAACCATCCCCGAGGGGGCTGCTGGGAAGCCTGGCCCCCG
>JAOVYW010006209.1:709-11693 GCA_025775045.1 Hiodon tergisus
GGATTGATTTAAGTTTGTAGAAGAAGTTAGCTATATATAGCTATTTCTTTCTGTATTTTTTTTTATTTTATATTTTTTTAATAAAACATTTTTTTAAATGTTTTTGGCCCTTTGCAAGCATGTAATGCAGATGCAGGCATTGGTTACGTACAGTTTAACATAAATTGTTTTTATAAATCTAAAATATGCAAGTTAAAAACAAGGATTGATTTAAGTTTGTAGAAGAAGTTAGCTATATATAGCTATTTCTTTCTGTATTTTTTTTTATTTTATATTTTTGTAATAAAACATTTTTAAAAATCTTTTTGGCCCTTTGCAAGCATGTAATGCAGATGTGGTCAAATTTATTGGTACCTTTACAGCTCATTGAAATAATGCTTCGTTCCTCCTGAAAAGTGATGAAATTAAAAAGTTATTGCATCATGTGTACTTGCAAGCCTTTGGTATGTCATAGGAAAAAATAAGCTGTGAAAAGAGATTAATTATTTAATTATTAATTATTAATACAAGTTGAACTCCCAGGTGAAGGTACGTCAGTTTCTGATACATCGCTTTTTGAGTGAAAGTGGCCTCCATGGAAGAAGACCTAGGAGGACTCTTTTGAAGGAATCTTTTGGACAGATGAGTCAAAAATTGAGCTTTTGGACTGCTCTGAAGTACTCTTCTATGAGTCCTGATCTGAATCATATCGAACATCTATGGAACGAGCAGAAACTTGCAGTCTGGAGAAGGCACCCATCAAACGTGAGACAGCTGTAGAGTTTGCTCAGAAAGAGTGGACCAAACTACTTGTTAACAGGTGCAGAAGTCTTATTGAGAGCTCAGGGAAAACAGAGGGTCCCATAATTTTTGTCATTGCCATTTTCATTTGTTTTATTATTTACAATAAATTGAAAAACAAAATCAAAAGCAAAGTTTTTATTCTATTAAATATGGAATAAAAACTGTTGGATGCCAATTAGTTTTGTCAGTTTCAAATTATTTCAGAGGAAATTGTGCATTCTTCGTTTTTTTGTGGAGGGATACCAACAAAATTGACCAACAAAATCTATATATTCGTATCTTAATCAATTAAGAACTATTATACACTCTTTTATTGTCTCTTTTGACTATGTTTTGATCTCTTACATCTGGACAGGGAGACGGGCAGGCCTGAAGAAGATTAACTGCACATCACTGGCCTCTCCAGGTACAAGTAAACTTACATTACATCTTAACCTGTGGAGGTTGGGTTTCCACTGTAGAGTAAGGTTCCCTTCTAGGCTTTGCTCGTGATGGATACTGCATAATGGCCAGTACAGGAACAGGAGTGAATTGGAATGTATTCTGGATATTTTTCTGGCATTCTATGAATGTCATCAAGGTTGTGGAATTCATTGATTTAGGCTGTGCCAAGAATAAGCCACATTGTATAGGTTGAACTGATGTTATGTACTTAAATGAGAATATCTTTGTCTCTAAAAACAGGAGAGTCCCTCCACCAAGGGTATATAAGCCCTCTGTTAACATCCTGTATTTTGAAGTCAGCTTCCCGGCCGTATTATGAAGCAAACTTCAGGTTATTTAATTTGTTGTTGTGTACACTCTATGCCGTCACAGCTATCACGGTACAAAAACCCTACAGTTGCTCTGGTGGCAGAAGTGGGATCTGAAAAAACTTTGCCAGTATCAGCTGCAGGAACAAGAAACTCCAAGTGAGGTGAGTAATTTTTATATACCACCCTCAATATCTAGAGAGTCTTCTCCTATCTGCAACTGTATGGAAGTTTTATAGATAAAAAACTTGTGATGGTTAGTTGATATAGTTGATATTTGAAGCCTGACGTTTGGTAGTGTACACTTTAATAGTATGGTCTAGACCGATTATAGGGAATCTATAGTACTATTGTAGCCGTGTGAATTTGTAAAGGTTACAAAGGTTCCAAATCAGAGAATAGGGCATTCTTGTCCAAAAGTATTAGAGAGGTAGCACTCTCTTTGTATAGTAAAAAGTTTAGTGACATGGTAAAGAACGGCTTGATCCTCGTTCTAATGTCACTGAACAATGTTTGAGGAAAGGTTAAACAAATGCAAAGAGAAAGTTAAAAATCTGTTGGTTTAGTGGTTTTAAATTATGAAAGAATATCAGAACAGAACGATGGTTTAATATTGCAGTGTAGACGACAGAAAGCAGAAATAGAAAGTTTGAACAGAAAAGTTATGAGGAAAAACAGCAACAAGGTTTCCTCCGCCTTATGCGTTAAGGGTATGTTCAGAACAGCTGTATACAACTGAGCCGGTGGTTCCAATTAAAAAATTTTAATCCAAGTGGCTATTTTCGTGTCAGGAAAGCTGGTAAATGCTTACACTTACAGACACTTTAGTTCCACTGACCCACTTCAACCTTGTTTACTCACATTGTGTGGCACTGCCTGGAGGTTTTCTGATTGCTGGCTTTCGGTTTTAACTCCAGAAGTGGAGACAGTGACTCCAGTGGAGTGTTTTCACCTCTTCTTTTGGCATCTTGAGTAACAACCAGTATAATCAACTAAGGGATAGGAATTATAACTAAAACATAAACCAACCGTTGTTGGGGAAAACACATAAGTAAAATATTTTAAAACTTCAAATAAGGGAGTAAAATGTCCACACCTCAAACATAGGTTTCCAGTATATCCACCACCCTCCTTTGAGTCAGCACTGCTGGCACATTTAAATTCTTTCATTTTTAGCCACACACCTCTAGCGCCTGTTTTCTATTATATGGTCTAGGTGGCTGCCGTAGAACACGTCAACCAGGGTCACACACCGTGATAGAATGTAAACTTGGAAGACACATGCAGTTATTTAAATCCGCTGTCACCACTGTCCTTATGCCATGTTTTTCAATACGTTGAGAAGAGAGAGAAACACAGAGACAAAGAAAGAGACTAATCCATCTCATGCGAATAAAAAAAACAACATTTTAATCCCACAATCAGGATGTAAAAATGGGCATGAGGTGTCAATCAGTAGAATGGGAGGGTGGTCTGTCCAGTCTTGGTAAAATGCACAGTAGTTGAAAATGAGTTATAGTGAATAATTAATAATTGGGTGACCAACAGATAGAGAGAGTCAGAGAGAGACGCGCTGATGTGGTCACTGATGTTTTCTTAAACCTCAACGCTGTCTTTAACACTAGCTCTGAAGAGCTAGTCCACTGAGCTACAGTACTTAACACCTGCTTGCGAGGAAGGCCAATTCCTATCATTGGGTTACAGGTGGGAGAGAATTTTTAAATTCAAACATTGTGTACTTATCCACCCTGTGCGGAACGCATGTTGGGGCTTGGAATGAGAATAGCCTGGGTAGTGATGAGTGGGAGAGTGAAGTATTTTTGTTTCCTTAGATGGACGTCCTCCTTGATTTATAGCTCTTGTCTCCTCACCTCGGTACTGATGACCTGTGTGAACTCTGGTGAACCCCGTCGTGATGACAAGGCCCTTTGACCTTTTGACATGACTGCAATTCCCCCTTGACGTAAACTAATAGCTTGAGTTTTTTGAAAAACACCGCTAGGACATTGTACATTAAAATGTGCTTTTGCAGCTGTATCCATCATTAAGGAAACACCCCCTTACACTGATATGTGCCCATAAAATAACTAATATGTACCCATACAGAAACACACTCACACAGGTAATTTGTTATTGGTCTCAGAACATTCACGAGGGGCATCATTGTAAATTACATCTGGAAGGACACAACATTGTTGCCGCATAATATAAATGTTTCCAAACTCTATTTAATACTGTGTATTATTCCTTCCGCCCAGGTTCACCTTCAGAGCTCAATCTGTTTTGAATGTCCATCGTCACAGTAGCAAATAAATCAAGTTTGTTTTCAGGTGGGGATGGTGACCCATGAGGGAACACCAGTCATCCACATACAACTCTCAATGCTCAGATTCTCTGCTTATCGTTCTTTAATTCAAACAGTGTGTACTTATCAACCCGGTATACACGGATTCGGCTGGTGGTGCCTTAGGCCTCGATTTCAAGAAGAAAGGGTTCACGCCTATTCCCAATTTCCAACTCCACAACCTGCCTGGCGAGAGTTTACATTCTTTTACTGAGTAACCAACGTTTACTGAACAAGCTGTTTCCTTGAGTAGAGATTATTTTTTAACAAGGAATTCTAAACAGAACCGGAAGTGGAGTTTGCTGATTTTGTTGTTCAGTCAAGCCACATTTATGAACTTAATAAAAACAAAGCGAATGTATTCAGAAGAAAGGAAAAATCCTCCCCCAAAAACAGAAAAGCAACAATCATGTTATTCCTTCTCTTCCTTCATTGCCATGTTTTATTAATGAATACTGGAAGGGTAAAAATGACCATAAATTGCCAGCAGATTTGCCTTTCTGAAAAAAATGCAACATACATTTTGCAATGAGCAATTTTTCTGAATGGGAAACATGTTTTACAAAGACTCATTTTTTGACAACAACTTTTCTGAATGAGAAGTATCTAGAGTAGCCTCTCCGAATGGAAACATGTGAGAACGAGCAACTTTTAGAAGTGTGGTTCACACTAAACAACTTTCCTGAGTGGGAAGTGTTTTATAAACAGAAACTTTTGTGAATGGGAAAAGTTTTTTCACTGAGAGCCACTTTTCTGAATGAGGAAGGTGTTCCACAGAGTAACTTGTCAATGGGAAACATTGTCAACAGACAATTCCTCAGTCATTTTGTCAGGAAACTAAAAATGTGACGCATTGCCAAAACTCAAACCGAGATGTATTACCGTATTTATATTGTCACATATGCCATGGCTTTTTTTCAGAAAACTAAGTAGACAAAGGTATTTTCATTACTGCACACAGAGCATTTTACACCAGCACAGACACAATCCCAGGTGCCTGTGATCCGGACACCGTTCCAAATCTGAGTGCATTAAAAACATTTTGCATTTATCTGAGGATATCAAGTTTCTGCGCAGCACTGTATGGTCACATTTTTTTAGGAAAAGGGCTTGTAGCCCTAAGCTGATCTTTTTAATTTTATTGAATGAAAGAAATTATTTACATTGATTGCTCCAACAAAAATACATGTGAATATATCTGAAATTCAACCGGAATTAATGTGAAAAATGCAACCTAGCGTGCAAAAGCAGGGCAAACAATACTTGTATTTCAACTCGTTTGGAACAATGACCATCACACTCAGCTTGAATTTACATGGAAGAGGAAATGGAAGCGAGGCAGCCTACAAATGGTCTCTCTGAAAAAGAGGGAAGGTCCAGTCGCAGCAGAACGTTGAGTATGACACGTAACCAGAGCACCCTTGTTTTTTGGAAGATAACATTGCAAGATTCATCTACTGTTTTGTTTGACACACAAGTGGGTGAAGTGGGCCATGCAGGCGATATCGGAACAGGGGGCAGAAGATCGTGTACCAGCTTGGCTGCTCGTGGAGCCCGGGCCCGGTTCACGGGGCCGGACTCTGAAGCCAGTTTATCAAAAATCTGCAACACCTGGTCTCATATTTCTGGAAATGGTTTCACTTCTTGGGTTAATGCACCTTTGTGTGTGTGTGCATGTGTATCTATGTCTGAATGTGCATTTGTGTGAGTCCACATCAGTGTGAATAAAACATTTAAACTTGTTAGTCATGATTAATAAACATGCGTTTTTTTAAATAAATAGCATACTTCATTTCATTTATCTTAAAGTTAAACAGAAAACCAGAGATTACAATAAAAACTGCAGTGAATTCAGTACCCACAGCTATGTCATTTACATTTATAAAACGTTCTCTCTCATTTCATCCTGAGGCGAGTACACAATGAACCTGGTCCTTGTACAGAGGAACAGAGGTTATCCTAAACTCAGGGTTTGGTCTGGGCTTGTCAGGGAGCGGCTTTCTGCCCATGTCCTCTGAGGAAAAGCCCCGTTGACGTGATTGAGACCAGATCTCTGGGTGAAAATAGACATACAAATTGTTGTACTCACTCACATATCCTCAGACACACACACAGACTCAAATTACCTCAAACACACACACACACACACACACACTCATGCACAGACTAACATTACCTAAAAAATGAATGCACAAACTAACATTGATTTAGACAAACACACGTACAGACACTCATTCACAGACTGACATTGACTCACACACGTCAATGAATATACAGGGTAGAAGAGCAGGTTGGTTTTCTTCCTTATATTACTCTATCTGGAGTCTGATCAATTGAAAGTCACCATGAGCGTGCCCTACTCTTCTGCATTCGGGTAAGCCCTTAGGCTGCACCAATTTCATTAATACCCAGCAGTACTTTCGGAGTATTAGATTCTCACCGTGTTCAGGTGAGAAGGAACACTGCTGAGGTCCAGATGTACGACGTGGATAATATTATGTAAAAACACAGAGTAGGGTCGGATTGTATGTTTGTATGCTGATACGGCATTGCTGGTGTACACACTGACGACTACACATAGGCACTGGTCGAATTACAAACACAGTGAGACATACAAACTGGTAAAATTACACACACAGTGACACACACAGGAAGAATTAAACACACAGACACATACATTTTATTGGGACTGAAACGGATGAGTATCATTGGGACTGCTGAAACATGCATTCTTCATGTCTGTCAACTTTTAATGAGTTTTTTAACTATTAATTATTTTTATAAAGCTTATCGTCTTTTCCATTCATCGTCCCTTTCAACATCCTCTGCACCCTGTGGTTTTGTCTGGTAGCTAAAACAAACAAACCACCAGTTGTCATTATTACAGAGACCACGTGGTGATTGACACGTTTGTTGTTCATCAGCGTACCAGTCCGTACAGAGTGATATCTGATTCTGTGAAACTGCCTAGAGGTTATGGGCAAACCAGTTTTGACAAATTAAGCCTCTGATTATTATGGTGTTTGAGTATTAAAAACAGCAGGACCAAAAGGACTTCAAGGACACTTACAGACCTTAAGAGTACATTGAATGAGAGTACTGTATAACCTAATATATGTACTGCAGTATAAAACTATGTTAACAGTATCCTACCTGAGGTATTTCAATGTTACGTTTGTGTCCTGTACTGTCACATACAGAACTGTGCAAAAGTCCATAGACGTAAAATAAAATCTGTGAATAGGAAAATTAATATTTTCTTAATGTAGATAAATGTACTACTTTCTACTTACACACTAATGCAGAAGACAAAAAATAAACATCACAGTTTAAGTTTCAAATTGGTTTGTTCAGTGGATGTAAAATTTCAGTAATTACGGCGGGGTGCTTTTTTCACTTTGTGGTCTATCAACATGCAGTTTTTGCTATTCCAGGCCGTTTTGAGCATCTTCACTAAGCTTCCCTGGTAACAGGTTCAAAAGGGTTCTCAAAAAATTTAAGCTACTGACAATTTCATATACACATTTATATAATGCTCATAATTTGATTACACAATCCTATACCTAAAAAACACAAGCTTCAGAGGTCCTTCAAATACCTCCATTAAATTTTCCTGATTCGATCAGGTGCAGTTTTTAGCCTAGAAGTCGTGGGATACCCAAATTCCTTGTGGCTAGTTCAGATTCGGAGGGGTAAACACATTCTCACATTCTTGTCCATCGTAAGCCCTGGTAAACTGAAGCCCCCCCCCATCAGCCCCTGAGACACGGGCCACTCAAGCCACTGTGGGGGATCAGCATCAGCACAGTGTTTGGGCAGGGATATGGCCTATTGGACAGGGTGCAAATGGAAAAAATATACGGGACTATGAATCACATAGCGTTAATACATTCATGTGTCAATAAAGCAGATCCAACCAACTGGGACTGAATCTTACTACCTGGCATTAATCTGATGACACCACACGCCCCAATCACAAAAAAGCCAAAAAAGCTAGACATACATCTCTATTGATCACTAAGCTAAGTATTTGGGGGCTGGATATAAGTTTTGGCATTTTCCAATTGAATGCTTCATTTTTTGTATTTTTACAAAAATAATCATTGGATCAAGGGTCAAAGGTCAAATCCAATGCAGGGTCAGGGTGATTGAGCACTGGAAAGGCTGGGATGTCAATGGGAGATCAGTCATGGGGGGGGGGGGGTGTGGTGCTGTTTCGTTGACAGCAACGACCAAATCTGACTAAAAAATAAGAGACATGGGGGTGCTCAAAGACTCCACAAAGGGGCCTTGTCTGTTGCATTCTCGTAGTCTAAATTCTGCAATTCTTGGGTTCTGTGGGTATTATTTCTGGTCACGGGGGGGCACCCAGATATTGTTTTGTTTCTTCCCCACAGATTACAATCCTCTCCCCATCGGTGGTGCCAGGGGAAGGGAGAAGATCGCCCTGACACCTGTCTCCAGCTGTGCCACTTATTCTTTTCCAAGCAGCTTCTGTTCCACAGTTCAGCTGAATTATTTATTTGGTCCTGTCCCGGTGCGGTTGGCAAAACATCAGTAAACAGCCAATCAGCAAGAATGCTGACTGTAGTTTGAGTTTGATTCTCAGTGGCTTCCTACAGCACTAATCCAAAAGTTTTTACTTTTCCAACACATCTCCTGACTGCACAGGGGCAGTGGTGGGACAGAGTTTAAAAAATATCCCATTAATCCTTTCCGAACCAGGCTCAATTTCCTGCTCCCGTCAGGCTTGTCTAGAGCTGGCTTATCAGGAAATGAGAGAAACCACTTCCGACAGAACAACTGGAGTCATTGCAAGCTCAGGCCAACTTATATCTCTGAGGGACAGAGTAGCGGTTTGCCCCTGCACAGTCTCGGATGGAAACAAACAAAGACACGAACACACACACGCCCTTATTGCTTTTTTGGAGGGTTGGAGATTAAGGTTTAAAGTGTTTATTTTCTTGTATGATGCACAGTGCTGTGTGGTTGGCCATTTTGTTGAGCAGACAGATGGAGGGAATTACCTACAGGGGGAGCTAGTCCTGAGTTTTCTAACTGTGCACGGTGGGGGGGGGCACCAGCCTTGGAAAAACAAGTACCCGAGCAATCAAGTTTATATGTTCAAAATGACCCAACTGACACAATTTTCTCAAAGTTTGTAGCACGGTAACGTTGGTATATTCGACACGATGGCGATGATGTAATAACTACTGGTCTAAATAACAAAATGCCTTGATTCCTGAAGTGACATGATTTTAAGCACCTGGTATAGACTCAGCAGCCGGGGGCTTGAGGTGCTGTCCCTGACCAACAGAGGCCACAAACCTTATCTTTTCTGCTTTAATGCTGTTCCTGAATCACTTCCCAACAGCCACTGGGTGAAACGAGCAAGGAATCCGTTTTGGACTGAGTCCTAGCACACACAGGAGTATCTTTTTCCTCTAAACCGGTCGAAACCGGTCTTACTTACATCCGTAGGGCAATATTATTCCTTACTTCAGATTCATTCAACATGTTTATGCCACGTTGGTTACACTAGGCAGTTGCTAGAACTTAAATATGTCTGTCATGTTGTGGGCAATTATACACAACTGGTATGAGCCAACCAAACTTTAGTTTAGAAACAAATGAATAACATAAATAATAATAATAATAATAATAATAATAATAATAATAATAATAATAATAACATTTAGCATTTTTATTGTTATATAGACAGCAAAATTATTACCTTTGTTGCTGTTACAATTGTGTTCTTATAACATTAAACATAGAGTAATCAGACATTATTAAGCCTAACTACATCCGTCTGCACTTGACTCACCGAGACAGCGTGGGGGTGTCTCTCAACCACGTCTCAGGCAAATTGGTGCGAGATTACTGAGCGCGAGGGGAGGCGCATCGAGGACGCAACCGGGCTATATTCTGTAGCTCAGACAGCTTCTGATTTCATTTACTACTGAGTTCAAAGACCCTGATGGTCTTATCCGAATCTAGTCATATGTTTAGGATCTGGATTTAATAAAAACTGTTACAAATATTTTTTTTATTTTTTTTAATACAAAAGAGGACGTGATAATAGGAAAAATTATAATGAATACCTGATCTTGACGTCAAACCTGGATTTTATAATTAAGACAAATTCACATTTTGAGGACTCTTCGCACGGAATCTAACCTTGACCATATCGTTTATATTCAGTTTTCCACGAAAAGCATGCATCTTTCATTTTTTTACCAGGGTGTTTCTGTATACACGTTTTTTTCCACATTAATGACTTTTAAAGTGTACGCCGTAATAGGTACGAAGAGTGTCTGTCCGTAATAGAAATTCGACTTTTTTTCACTGCTTCTTTGCAGATAAGAAATGCCAAGCATTTATAATTAAATGTTAACCAGCATCTAAAGAAACAATGCCAACAGGCGCGAAGAAGCGAATGTGTGCATAAAAGTCACATTAAACACTAAAGGAACTTCCGCAATTAGCAGTTTAGGAATACAACCTGAAGCGTGGACGACTAACTATAGTCTACTCTAGTCGACTCAGACTACTGTCATTGAGGGATGATACTGAAGTTTTTGAGGCCAGGAGCAATTTTGTCGCTCCTACGGGATAACTTTTTCTCGGTCTGGGGGCAAATCGGAATTAAAAGGAGATGAGAACCGCACTTTACTGCTTCATCGTCTGCTCACTGCGTTTGCTGTGTGTCGCCGCGCAGGTAAAAAAAAAAAAAAAAAATTCTATAAGCGGACTTTTAAGGAGGTTTTTGTATGTCACGGGCAGGTGAACGACACCTACACAGTACGCGTAATGGCGAGCTGCATGATTGAGTTGCATATAGGCGCGCGCAGCAAACGTGCTTAGTATACATTTATCATGGCTGTTTCAATGTAACTGCTGCGCCCGACCTATATGCGCTTCATTGAACCTGTTTAAAAACTTGTAACATATGCGATGATCCGCAACTTATGATGGATTTAGGTCGATGTCTATAGCTCCCTCCATTGTCGATTAATGCAGATATTTCATAGATTTGTCTAGCTGTATGTGTCATTAACGGTATTTAACCGGTCCGCTTAAATATATATATATATATATATAT
>JAOVYW010006210.1:0-11693 GCA_025775045.1 Hiodon tergisus
ACCTCTCTCTGACACGCACACACATACACACACACAGACACACACGCCTTCCCTCTCTCTCTCTCTCTCTCTCTCTCACACACGCACCTTCCCTCTCTCACACACACACACACACACACCTTCCCTCTCTCTCTCTCACTCTCTGTCTCTCACAGACACACCTTCGCTCTCTTTCCCTCTCTCACACACACACACACACACACACACACACACAAAGAGAACCAAAAACCAGCTCACACATACTGCTGCTGTTGTAGGCAGTTAAAGACATGGCATTGACAGCCATCAAAGCGTGTTGGGGAAGGAGAAAACCAAACTCCAATGCTTTCAGACAGCCTTTCATCAATTTACACAGAAGCCGTTAACTCCACAGTTCTCTCAAACGGACACAAAACCCTGAGGCGAGTGTGATGGTTTGCCACCTCAGACGAAGACTGTCTGTCACCACAATACGTCTGGTGTCATCAAGTTCCACAGACTGACAGAACCCACTTTGTGTTTGCTTGACGTTTCCCATATACCTTCCATCTGAATAAACGGAATGGTCCATTTTAGCGGCTTTCCTGGCAGCTAAATAGAGTTTCTCTGTGGCGGCAACGCCATTGTCTCAGCTCGGACTACATTCCGTTTACAGGGATGGTTTTAAAGGGCTTGTAAGCATCCAATTAGACAGGTTGCTTACAAAACGCAGAAAAAACGGCTTTCATCGGGGAATGAGCTCTAAGCCCAGTTAAACAGAATCCATTAGACCACACTAAACACTTCAGCCAGAGAGCATACATTCAGCCACATTTAATGCATATGTGTAAGTTGCACGTACAAGACTAAATCATTTTAGAAACCAGATATTTTTCGATTACACGGCGGGATATTTCTCTTTAGGACTATGAAGATATTACGGGGAATGCAGAGGCAACGGAGCGTTGCGCACCCCTGTCTGCAGAAACCTGAGCAGAGACTCCAGCGGGTTAGAGAAAAAGCATCACTAGACAATTAGGTAGAGACTAAACTTTTTAGACGTTACAGCTAATTAGCGGTAGAACTTGTTCCAACAGAACTCTCCGCAGTTACCGCTATAAGATACTATTCCGAGACGACTCAAATCTAGGAGCTGAAATGCCAGTGCAAAAATATATTCAACTTTTCAGCAAATTACAAACGAAAAATCTGGATGAAACAGGTTAAACAGATTGTACATTAATATGGTTTACTGTTAATATTGGACTGCAAAGTGTTGGAAGCTTCCATTGTTTAAATTAACATTAAATTAAATTTACCAGGTATCCCATAACAATGACCATATATACCACTTAATGTATTATCGCAGTCAGTAATGCTAAAACCGACGCTCGCAAACATTTGTGCTGTGAAATTGAAATAATAATGAGCGGTGGTTTTAAAAGTTACAAACTATCAAATATGAATTTTTTCACCTTTTGGCCAGAGGTAATCCCTCAATCTTCAGGAATGCTGAACGATCTTGTCCTAGTGTAAGGTTGATCTTTTAGCGCAGGTGTTCCTTTACTTCTGGTTTGCCGCCGTCGGTGACGTGAACCATTAGAGGGTGAGTTGATTGTGAAATAGCTGCTTCACATACCAAAACCGTTCAATTTAGGAGCAGAAAAAACACGTCAAGAGGTGTGCCCAATGAAGTAATACATTTTAAAAATCGAAATCTCCAGCGGCAGACGAATTTAAATGAAATATTTGTCTGGTGCAGAGTGCACAGTGGCTGAGAGGTGAGTTAACAGCGACGTCCACTTCCCAAGCCGCGAAGGGCTACTGAACAAAAGAGCGCTGACGAGCAGCTTGCTCTCTGCAGATTCTCTATTTTCGAATCAGCGGAGACCGAGAGGGAGGGAGGAAGAATCAGAAACGTGGTACATGCAGTCGCGGGGATTCGGTTTCCTCGGTCAGTCCGGCGAAGGCAGCGCTTATCCGGGTGTCTAAACTGCAGATTGTATTTACTAATTTGCTAACAAACAATTTGTCTCTACATCTGAAAAATTCCCCTAGAGTTGACTGAAAAAATCTAAACCTGTATTGCGATTTTTAAATTTATGTTAATTTTTATGCTTCGGTTAAACTGAGTCTTGCGTCTCTGTATAAACACCAGTGTTGCTTATTATTGCTGCAAAAACAATAGCCTACATTTCATGTTATCATGCAACGATACAATATACTCAGATATATCCAGGATTCAGACACCGTATTTGCAGCGCATTCAATATCTTTTTGAAGTAATTTTCAGATATGATCAATACACATTCAAACTAGTCGCGTGGTCTTTGTCGCGTGGTCTTTGTTAAATAAGAACCACTGTAATTACGTTACTTACAAATACTCGTATTAATTCGGCATACATGGGCTGGGTGATTGATTGGGTCCGAAACTTGATTAACATATTGAGACCGCGAAGCGTGTTTCTAGTTGCGGGTTTTTTTTAAAAAAAAATCCATTAAATTGATCCCTCACAACAGACA
Organism: Hiodon tergisus; assembly: GCA_025775045.1. NCBI lineage: Eukaryota > Metazoa > Chordata > Actinopteri > Hiodontiformes > Hiodontidae > Hiodon > Hiodon tergisus. The sequence continues at coordinate 2,484 of JAOVYW010006210.1, forward strand.
GTTTAAAAGAAACTCCCATATAATTGCTTTATTTCACCAAGCGCAATCGTCTCCTTGGAGATGTTACGAATCCGAGTTTAGGTGGCTAGTGATTTGTATTTTAGACCGTAGGAAAACATTATTTTGTTATTTTCTAAGTATTTTGATAGGTCTTATTAATGGTCCTGTCTACTATTTTAATTGGAGGTTATCAGTAATTTTTTTCAGTTTGAAAGTTAGGTGAAAGCTATCAAATACAAGTATTTGACGCTAAGTACAAGTTAACCGAAAAGAAAAAAAAACAGTTTCTTCCCCTCGTTGGAACGATCTTTATTCATTCTGCAATTTACCCCAGCTCGAGTGTGATCAATTCATAATCCACCTAATGTCTTAGCTACCACGAGGCCCCCGGACTCCTTAAATGACCCACGGGTGGAGCCAGAGCAGACGCTGTGGTACCGGTCCTCCGCGACCAATCCCCTGGCCAGGCGACCACACCAGTGTCCCCCCACCCCACCCCACCCCACCCCAGCTCTGACCACGAGGAATAATGGGGAAACAGGGAGTGCTAGCCCAGAGAGGGTATCTGCAGTGCCACGTACAGCACTGGACCGGTGGATCGCAGAGAAGGCAAATATCCGCAATGCCAGAAACCACCAGGTGATCCCGGCATTACTCTTACTTATTGTGGCGGGCCCTCCGAACTAGAGGGACGTGATCTGTAACCAGCGTTCAGTGCTTTCCCAGAGGGTACTATCCTACCTGAGTGTTTCCCAAGGCGGTTTATTTACAGAGGATCTCGATTTACCATGGAGTATCTCTGCTCTCGAGGCGCCAACGCCCTACTGATGAACAAGACGGGCTGTTCCTCACCTTTCCAGAACTGCAACCTTCAAACTGTTTTAAGTCAAGTTTATCATCAATCCCTGCATGTATTATCTTATCAGATATTAAGGACTGTCACGGGGTTGGTGATTATGTTTCTTCCGATTTCATGTGCTCCTTTGGGTTATTATTTAGCCAGAACTAGGTCAACTTTTTGTGGTGAAAGGTGAGTGTACAAATACACCATAATACATTTAAATATAAAACCATTGCAACTTTTTGGCGATTTAAAATTATAGAAGGGAAAATTCTTTTTTGAAACAAAGGTTTTTTTGATGAATTTGTTTTGGGTGAGAGGTGTGGTATGTGTGAAAAGAGACGGACTGCATCGTAGAAACGGCAGAGGAGGAATGGGTGAATTGAAACATGAACACATTATGACATAATAATGTCACAGACATGGAAGTCAATACCGCTAGGTGGAGTGCTTGAAAGGGTTCTATAATTTAAATGGGGAATTATACCCAAGGGCATTTCATCTGGAAGAGAGGCCGTGGAATCTGCTGCTGGAGACACAGAAACACTGATGAACAATACTGTTTTGTGAAAGACCAGCTGCGAAAGAAGGAATTGGGCTATATTGTCCCTTTGTGCAAGCCTCTCGTCATTTCTGGGGATCCCGTGTACAGGGCCAGCCCATCTGCGGATTCGTTGGGTCCCATCACAGCCAATGACCTGACCAGACACCATAAAGATTATCCCAGATAACAGATAGATGGGCCAGACTATTGGCCCACTGATACCTGTCCTCAATTTGAACCAAATTCCCTGTTGTCTGCTGATTAACAAATTACAGTGTTCACGCCTTTAAGAATAGAGCTATGGCTGTCTTAGACAGCACAGGCCGTTAAGGAAGGTATAACTACAAGGCACTGACTCTCCGAGCCCACCTCTAATCCTATTGCCACACCGACTTCACTCCAGACATTCAGACAGACAGCAGAAAGAGAGAATTAAGCGGTGAGGCAGCAGCTCCCCTCCTTCAGTGACTCTTTCCCTGTGGGTCTGGATCCGGTGACCTCCATCTGAGCAGGTGGGCGGAGGAGGGACGGGGGCAGACGCCGCTCCGCAGAAACCGCCGCACACACCCCGATGGCCGAATTCCAATATGCCAAAAATCGTTCCACTGTAATGCCCTTCTCTACCCCCTATCCAGCAGGTGTTCCAGCCAAGGTCCTGGACTCACGCGTTCCCACACTAAAACCCCCGCTCTTGTTTACCCCAGGACTAAAAAACGAATTAGCTCTCGCGCCGTTGTTTCCCCCCAACACTTCTGCCTCCCCGGCTTGCCTGCATTAAAAGTGGTGACCATGCGGTGGAGACCCTAACAAGACAAATGCTCTCAGGTGAGCTTCTCGGGGAGGCTGCAGCCGTTGCTAAGCGATACGACTGGCAGGCGATTTCACGTGACCGGCACACCCCTCTCTCTCTCTCTCTCTCCTGCATGGAACGTGCTGCTTTAATTCCCATAATTGCCTGGCTTTGAATCGTTCCGGTACGTACTGTAAATAATCTAGAACTGAAGTAAAATGGAATTGGCACTGGCTCATGACATCAGTGACGGACCAACATTACATGAAAATAAAATGAAAAGTACTGCCGTTTTTGTTGTCTTTTGAATGACGAGAAGCTATTTGACAAGCGAAAAGTACAGTACAATGATTTCAATTGCTGCGAGGAAATGCCAGACCGACTCAAAGTTAAATAGATTTATTTGACCTACGATGTCAGATTTCATAGTCTTTCCCTAAATCCACCTTGGCAAATAAATACATAGAGGAAGGAAAAAGGCCAATAGTAATCAATTTGGGTTGATAAAATAAGGTTCAATGCCTTGAAATCAGTGACGAATGTCGAATAACAAAAGAGCAATGTTGTCGAGCTCCATCTGGGGTTCAGATCCTACCAGTGGACTGTAGGCAGGCACAGCCCAAAGTGAAAGGAGGGAAGTCCCTTTCGGATTACACTGCCTTGTCTGTACACAGCTCTCAAATCTTTCGTATTGAGATTAAATGAGACCCAGCAGAAAGATGCGTCCCTTGGATCTCAGAGCTAGACCCGTTTTCCGCTAATAATACTACAGAAACGCCGGTCCGGGCATTTAAAGTAAAACTTCTCCTGAATAACAAGTCGAAACTGATAACTTTTATCTTTAAGCCAGTGGCTGAACGATTCATGTTGAATATTGAAACACATTTGGGGCAGTGTTTGTTCCACCCCAAAGCAATGGGATTACAAAGAATACAATTTAAAAAACCCTCTGCCTCAAATCTATGAATGTAATGCTTGTACTTGTACTACAGGGTTTCTTTGAAGCCAGCTGATTCTATTCATTTCATTACTACCATACTTGAATAAAAATACACAAATTAAGTAAAGGTTAAACAATCATAAGTGTTTTTCTGCAAAGATGTAGGTTTAGAATTGTATATACTGATTGTTTACTGACATACCTGCTTATAAAAATGTGTAGTTTACGCGGAGACGGAGTGTTTATCACTGAACTGAGGGCTTGTTAAACTGTGCGCATTAGAACATGCTTTTAAAGTACTGTGCTAAAAGAAGCCAGTACATAAAGATGTGACAAAGCGCTCCACGCTGGCTGCCCCTTACAGTGACGCGTTCGCATGTTTACAGGAACGGGGCGAGCCAGAACCGGTTCCGGCGCTCTGATGAATGATCGGGATCTATAAATTTCCAGCCTAATCCATTTTCTCACTGCCAGTGAAAGGCTTCTTCCACCCCCGTCGCAGGAGGAGGGGTCGGTGCAGACGAGAGGGCCCCGGCGACAGGCTCAATGGCCCAGAAACCAGTGACACGGTCACTTAAAGGTAATCAGCAAAACCAGCTCACTGGTTTACTGGCCCTGGGTTGGCTGGGGGGATTACATTTCCGCAGATAAAACAAGGATGGTGATGATGCCGTGGTGAGCCCTGCAACACCGCGGGGGGGAACCAAACCCCAAATTAAAATCAGATGAGGCTGAGCTGATTCATAACTGATTAAGGTGAAGCATGGAGCCAAGACGGGGGTGCATTGATTCTTGGGTAAATAAAAGTGGTACAACAGAAGCCACGGTTTTATTTTCCTCTGATTTTTTCTTTCTAAAATCTTTTGTGGATTCTTGATAGCGGACAGCAGCGGAAGGCTGTGGTCTGCATTCGCAGAGGACCACTATTGTTTAAATCCATGCCCATTCCCCATTTTATCCAACCTATCCAAAACGGTCCGTTTTCTGGGCGGAAAAAACACGCTCCTGGATTTGTACGCTCTCCGGGGTTTTGTCCTCGCGTAACCTTGCCCCTCCGGTGGCAGCCGTGCGGCGTGGGCTCGGGGGTTTCCGCTGGGAGCGCGGTGCAGAGGCAGAGGCGTCACAAAAGCAAGGCTCTCGATGGAGTGACGCGACACGTCCGGGCCTACGAGCACGGCTTGTCTCTACCTCAGTATGCGTGACGTTGGGAAAAATAACAAGCCAGCCTCTCGGGTGGTTCAGTCGGTAAAGGCTCTCGCCCAATCAAACCGCTATATGCAAATAAAAAAGTTGGCCTAACGTTCATGCCTTGTCCAAAGTATCTTGCCACCCAGCAGATGTGCAATCCGCCGGAACGCAAACACAAAAACGTGCGCCATCCGTCTGGGTGTTCCTCCAGAGATCCGGCTGCCAGGGATACAGGGATTCGCTTGTCAAATAGCTTCTCGTCATTCAAAAGACAACAAAAACGGCAGACAATAATTCATCTCTTGTTCTGTTTTGTTGTTGTTGTTGTTGTTGTTATTTGTTCCCTCGTGTTTGCATAAGCTCTAAATCAGGGATCGCATTCTGCTCTCGTACATTAATAAACGCACGTGAATGGGCGCCCTGGGACGGCTGAATAATTTAGTGCTGCTCGACAATGTGCTTTGTCACGCTGAAGCTTGCCACCTTGCCCACCCCTCCGTACCGCCCCGCGCAGCAGGAGACATCGCCAGCGCCAGCGCTAAAGCAAGGGATGGCTTTCACAAATGTCAGGAGTTCCCTCTGTCAAGCAGCAGATGATTGATGCCCGTCACTTCAAAGCAAGAAAGGGCTCATCTATGGAAATGCTATATTTGGCCTGGGAATAAAATGATGAATATCGGGTTAATCGGCTAATCTCATCAATACCCCCCCCCCCCCCCCCTCCCCATGTTTAGGCATTGCCTACAGTCCTGAAGCAGATGGAATTTCTACATTACGAGCTTCCAATCGTGGGCAGGGCCTGTTTCACTACATGATACATTTCCTCAAAGAGAGGAATCCGCCGATGGCCAGATTTAGTTACCAGCCCTATCCGTTAACAGCCATAACAATCGTGATCTTAATCAGTACAGCCCTCCGCAGAGCGATGACACAGCTGAGTAGACAGCTCAGCTGTTTATTATATAATCGCTTCCTTATCCACATATACCATGTGTCTGCTGTCGTTTGCGCAACCGTCCAGTTTCTTTCTTCATTGCTTCTGGGAAATGCAATCTGGTCTACGCTATAAAAATATAAAAAATAAAAACATTTGATCGATTGATTACCAAATACGTCAAAATCACTGACAGACTAAGTAGAAGAATAGATTCCAGTGGCCAGATATCAGCCTTAAATGAGCCCTTTTGGCCACTATTCTTCATGTCAGCTCTCCCCATACCACACTCCTTTTCTGCAGACATTTGGAAGATGGCTTTCAGGACTGTATCCAGTGTGCAAACAAGGAGGGCTTCTGTCAGTTATCCTTGGCTTGTCGACAGCACACAAACAGCAGACGAGGACCAGAAGTGATCCCTTCTCCAGGAGCCGCCAGATCCAATCTGCTGCCCTTGCATGAGAGCTTCAGATGGGGTTTTCTTAAGGCCAGCACATGGGAAGACGTTGACTTGGGAGGTTTACGTAATTAAGGGACAAACAGGGAAGGCCTTTTCACCCAGACCCGGGTCGCCAGACGCAGCTTAGCGTTCAAAAATTTCTTAAAGCAAATTTATATACATTTTCTCTACTATGGCCACCATTCTTGCAATTAACTTTTTGAGCAATCAGGTTACTTTAAAATCCCCTAAATTGTTTCTGATATAAACAATATATTACATAATATATATATTACAATTTATTAATTTTACAATTTTTTGTTTCTTTTTTTCCACATCATATGTCCATGATATAATCTTGCCATCAATGGAATGTTATTTTTAATAAGGGAACCATAAATACAAGTTTTAAAAATCACAACAACAACCAGCTAGCAACAGTAGCGCTCTAATGGCAGTGTTTCTGTGCATACAAGCGTTAGTGATCGGGGTGAAAAAGGGTAAAAAGAGGCACCCGGTTAGACCACTCCCCCAGCCCCACATTGAGAATGGAAGTCGTATTTCGGTCAGGACTGCCTTATAAGCTGTTCACAGAATGAGTCTCAGAGAACGAGACTGCCCACAGCCACACACAGAAGGGACCATGGAGATGGAGAGAATCTTTAAAATCCCGACCAGATTCCTAGTTCCCCCGGGACATTCCTCTGGGTAACGGTTTGCCTTTCATTGTTCCCATTTTAAAAATATTTGAAATAAATAAATAAACAAACAAACAAACAGCTGGTGGCTTTAAGGCTCAGAACAGGGGTCATGCGGGCATTTTTACTCGGAAAGGGGGTTGTCAGGGGTTGTCGGGGGATGGGGGAAGGAGGTGGTTTCCAACGTCTAAGCATTTTGTCCCGGCGTAACGGTGGACTGAGCTAAGCTTTGTATCTGGTGTCCCGGTGGCCATCTGTGTGGAATAAATCAGTGCTGAGAGGGAAACACTGGGTTCCTGGGACCCGGTCAATATGTCTCAACCCCACGAACACTGAGAGCCCCCCCCCCATCACGGCTTAAAGACGGGATGCAGATTAACATCCTCTGCTCCACAGAACTTGATTAACTCTCAATATTTCCCTCATTGGCCTGTCGTTCAAGGTATCGAAGCCAATGTCTGGATCACTAATTATGCGAGTTGTTTGCTATATTTCCCGCAGTTTATCTCTACATTGTTTAGTTAAGGATGAGAGTTTTTAAACGGACAGCCAGGTGGGAGGTGTAGAATAACAAAATAAGATTACAGGCCACAGGCCATCCAAATAAATTATAACTTGAATGTTTGTCTGATATTTTGTACACACATATATTAAGAGAGTGGCAATGAAGATAAAAGACTATTGTCTCACTTTTCAGCTCTAGAGAACAAAAAAAAAACTGGTATGAAATGGGACCTGATCTTTTTAGTTTACGGAGAAGAACCCTCCCCAAGTTGATAAATGTTTAATCAGACCCCTGGTTGTGTACCGATGCTCCTATTAGTTAACCCTGGCTCTTCACACTGGCTGCGGGAGAGGTCTGGCCAAATGTAGACCAGCCTATGCAACCCCTGCCCTGATAAAAATAAAAAATGTAATAAAAAAAAACAAAAACATTTACACGCGCTATTAAATAAAGACACTTTAATAACATGGAGAATAAAAGGTAGATTTCCCCTGATGTATAACCCCCCCCTTCGGCTGTTAAAATTCAGCTCATGCTCACATTCTCTCAGTAATGAACCCTCCTGAGCGGCAGCTGAGGTCCTGCGGCACTCTCCGTGCCAATCTCCTCTTCCCCCAGTCCGTATTCACCCCCCCCACCCCCCCACCTCCTGCTCCTCCCTCCAGGCGGTCGCCCCAACACCCCACGCCACGACCACAGCGGTAAACAAGGCGAAAGGACCGCTGCGGAGAAAACCGCGCGCTCATTCCTCTTCACCAGCCTTCGCCGCACTCACGCTCGCCTCGCCACAGAACAATGACGACCGCTACTCTCCTCTGCCTGGGGAACAATGGTGGCTTATGTACAGTCTGAGACGGTTACCTGGTGGAAATTCACGTCCCGAGGGACTGCCAACAAAGTATCAGACGTGAATATTTACCATAAAACGTTTTGAACAAATTGTTGTTGATGATAAATCCGAAGGGACAGATGGAGTACACTTTTTATGCACGTCCTCCTGATTCACCTCCACAAAGCTGTGAAGAGGAGGAGCATCAGTGTTGCTCAAAAGGTTGATTTGTGGTCTGACTTAACTGGTTTGGAAGCACCAGACGTGGTTTTGGCACGCTAGGCCTCCGTGTGGCAGATTGACCATCACTCTGCTGTTCAGCATCTGTTGTCTTGAAGAGAAAGTGAAACCGCACTTTGCGTGTTGTCCTCCAATCAGACGCTGGCGGAGGAACTCGCCACTGCAGGTTTCTATCCACAGTGTTAATCAATAACCAATTTAAACTCAACCTACATAATCTGACGAGGTGCACAACATTTTTATTACAAACTACTGCAGTCTTTTAGAAAGACCCATATCAAACACTACTATACCTCCCACTGGAGAAATGTGATTGAACTCACACTCTGATTTTATATCAACACTGCTCACATACATCTCTTCTGCGCTGTACTGTTAAAAAATAACGTAACCATACAACATGTATAATCTAATTGGTTCTTAAAGGCTTAATTACCTCTAGTACTGAGCTAATTGAATCAGGTGGTCATTTTGATTTCCTTGAATCACGTCACCGAGAGGTGAAATGCTCCAACGTAAACGTAAGAAATATAATGTAAACGTAAGTGTACATGCGGCAAAAATAATTGATGTTTTTTACGCCCATCGTTTGTTAGTGTACTGGCATAGAACTGCTTGACAGCGCTAATAGCTACCAGCGCCGCTAATTCATTTACTTATCGCAGAAGAGCTCATTGTTTTCGCATCTGATTTTACAGAAGCGCGCCCTTTCACGGCGCTACCGCGGAGTGTTTAGCGGCTGCTGAGGACAATGATTAAGGACGCGCCGTCGCTTTTCTTGCCCGCGCCGTCTTGCACCCGGGCTCCTCGCTAATCAAAAGATTTCCCCGGCGGGGAAAACACGCATATTCCAGAGGGGATGTGTCTCGTCCCTAATAGCCTGAGACGCAGGCACTAGCCCTGCGTTTTAGTGAGACGCACGTTTCATTTTGACGTGGACCAACGGTCCCTACTTATTAAGCGAGGCCCAGTTACCTGCCTTGCACCCCCCCTCTCCATCCGTCCCCTTTCTCCTGTGCTTGTGTGCTTGTGTGCTTATTGTCCGTCCCGGCCATGGATAATGCATTAATGGGTTGTTTCTCTCACTGACACATTCCCGCTAATTCTCTCGATTGCTCTGTCACGGCAACGTGCGTTTCTTCCCTACAATACAATTAATTTCCCCCAAAGGAAAAGAAGTGAAAAGTAGTAAGGAGGATGCAGTAAAATACATACGAAAAATAATGGGGGGCGGGGTGAGGGGGGGGGGGGGGGTTGTCGCT